>PYAF01001359.1:40034-55591 GCA_007407185.1 Glycine tomentella | reverse complement strand
AGAAGTGTTGTGGATTGGATTGGTTGTTTGAATGTAAAACAGACTATAAAGAAATAAAGTGCAGTAAATTAAGTAGAGTTGTTACCAATGGAAGAACAATTGTGGTCAGGCACAATCTCTTTTGATTCCTACCTCTTTCACTTAACTGGTTACAACATTTGCTAACTCAAATGATATATCTTTCCTAGTTTAGTAAACCATAATTCCTTAGCGATTTCACCCTATAACAAGAATCCTAATTCCTTAGTGATTCCTATCAAGCATGTAAAAGACTATATCAATGGTTTGCTTATTTTCGATTGTTCAGAGAATAAATCTTTTCTAGTTTAGCTAATCCCTAATCCCTTAGTGAATTAACCCTTTAACTTGAATTGAGAACCCAATTCCTTAGTGAATTCTATCAAGTTAAGCATGTAAAAGACTATATTATAAGGTTCTGCAGCCACGCATCCCTATCCCTAGGTAATGAACAACTGTTACTTTACTAAGGTCAGAAACTAGAATCCCGACGTCCCCATTGCGAACCCTAACCCTCAATACTTAATTAGAATGGCCAATTCCAAATAAGAATGAAACAATAAAGAACAGAGTAAAGTAAAATAATCAAGAAATTCTCATTCAATACCAGTTAAGTTACAGAGGAGTTCACATCAGTTCATGGCCTTCCCACAATACAAGATTTAGCCTGACATAGGCCTCAAGAACACAAAAGTTGTTGAATAGTTCATGATTCTGTTGAAACCCTAGCCTTGATTCTTGAATTCCAGAGGTTTAAAATGATGGAATGTAATATTCAGTGCTAATCGGTGGTCCCGATTCAGTTTCTGAAGCCTTATATTTATAGAATAATTTAATTAAAGTAACAAAGCCTTTTCCTCTGCAGATTTTCAAAACAGATCTTTTAATTCAGGAAAGAAAATCAATTCCACGCTGATGGCGCGAGGTCTCGCGCTGATCGCGCGAGGCTTTCGAAATTATGGCGCAGATAGCGTGGGACTCCATGCTAATTGCGTGAAGTCCACGCAAGAAATGGTCTTCTATTGAGCACTTGGCGCGAATGGCGTGAACAGTGGCGTGACTCGCACGGTACTTGCGGCCTTGTGACGCTAATAGCGTGAACTTCCACGCTGGTAGCGTGGAGTCTTCGAAGTTGTGGCCTTAATTTTCCCTCTGGCGCGACTCACGCGGATCCTGACGCGATCCGCGCGAGGCCTTCAATCTTGTTTTCTTCTTTCTTTTGCCTGATTTTCCTCCTTTTGGCCCTGAAATGCACAATTGGTAATGAAATGAGTCTAAAAACAATTATAATAATAAACTAACTAATTCTATTCTAATTCCTAACTATTTATCTAAATCATAACCTAAAACTAGCCTAAAACTAAGATGTGTTTGCAGCACATCAGTGGGCTTACCAGACTGCATTCAAAACTCCTATAGGTATGTCTCCTTTTCAGCTGGTTTACAGTAAGTCTTGTCATCTTCCTATTGAACTTGAACACAAAGCCATGTGGGCAACCAAATTTTTAAACTTTGAACTGTCAAAAGCTAATGAAAAAAGGTTGCTTCAGTTGAATGAATTAGACGAGTTCTGGTTAGCTGCATATGAGAATGCCAGGATCTATAAAGAAAAGACAAAGAAGTGGCATGACAATCAAATCCGTCCAAAGGAATTCGTTCCGGGCCAATAAGTTTTGTTGTATAATTCTCGCCTGCGACTCTTTCCAGGTAAGTTCAAGTCAAGATGGTCCGAACCATTCCTTGTGCGTGAGGTTTATCCCTATGGCACAGTGGAAATATCCCCCTTGGATAGTGACAGAGCTTTCAAAGTAAATGGCTACAGATTAAAACACTATTCCGGGGGGATGTGGACAGAAATGTGGTTTCTGTTCCACTTAATTCCACAGAGGGTTAGCAAGAAAGAAACGTCTAGCTCACGACGCTAAATGAGCAATTCTTGGAATCCTTTCTGAGACCTTCGTGATTGATGTAATTACATAGGTATTTAAGTCTTTTTAATTTTGATAGCTTTAGATTTATGTTTATGCCTGTTCCAATCTAGTCAAAAACTTCACAAAAAAAAGGTTGTCAAAAGGTATGGCGCTGATCGCGCCAAAGCCACGGCCAATTCACGCTAATAGCGTGACATCTTGCGCTGATAGCGCGAGATGTTCGAACAAGAGCCATTTGTCTGCATTAAATCACGCTACCAGCGTGAAGCATGGCGCTACTCGTGCCAGTTGCTCGAACTAACAGCCCAATTTTCAAAGTTCCACATTACTCGCTAATAGCGTGAAATGCGGCGCGGATCGCGCGAAGTGGTCGAGAGAAAAGCCTTCTGGTGACTAATGGCACGACTCGCGTGACTTGCCGCACTGACCGTGCGAGACCGCGAAACCTATTTTTATTTTAAGTCCCCAAATTCGCGGCCTCACTCCCTCTCACCCCCAAAACTGCTCCTTGAGTCTCGCCCTCACCCCAGCTCCCCATTCACCATCATTAATCACTCTTCTCATCCTTAAAAGCCTGAGAGGCATTCTCTCTCGTAACTCCTAGTTCCTCTCTCGCATTTCCTCTCAATCCCTTGCTCTCTCTGAAGCTGACCCAATTCTGCATAATGGCTGGGAACAAGGTAATGTCTGGAACTAAATTTGTTTTGTATTGTATAATGGTATGATCACAAGCAATTAGAAAACCAAAATCTTATTGCCTAGGATCACTCACATTGAGTTCTTATGAGCTTCATGGCCAAACCTTAGGGTAGGAAATCAATTGATCTTGTCCACTGCTAATTCCCTTATTTGATCTTTAATGTTAGTAAGAAATGAAAATGCTTGTGTGTTTGGTGAATACCCATGGTTGCTGGTATAAGGCTTGCTGTCACCATATTTGACATGCTACAGGTAAGTGAATTGGGGAACTCTTTGATTGAAAAGAACCTCATGAACTTGGTTTGAATGATATAGTGTGATTGAGTATAGATACCTTGAATTGAATTTGTATATACATGTATTTGTGCTGTGCTGTAACGGATATGATTGAGTCACACACTGGTAAGGAAAATTGGGTTCATTATTGATTGTTGTAATATGCATGATTGATTGGTTTGGATGTGGAATCTAGAGCATAACTGATGAATGCATATTGAACCTGTCCATAAACTGGTTTAAGTGAGCAAATCAAAATGGCAAGATGGAAAATGCTGGCATAAAGCTGATATGATTGATCCATCTACTGTTGGTAATCTTAGTTGATGTGGAATGGACTTAATTTGGTTCTTTGATCAGGATTTTGAATCACACAGTAGTTACTGTGGTTAATTTGGTGTGGTAAATTGAATTCAAAATTGTTGTTAAGTTGAACCACATTGATTTGGTATAGCAGTTTTCATGCTTGACTTTGGTGGACTAAAGAATGGACACAAGACTTAATGTTGAATGTATATATCTGTTTTGTTTGAACTGTGTCCATGACAACATGACTTGGAGGACTTAGAGACCTTCATTGAGCTAAATCTGGGAATCCAGATGGTGCCATTCATTTCTCTGTCATAATGTGCATATTGCTTGCTAGTTAACTGATAAATTTGAAGTGGTGTTTAAATAAAATGATTGAATTATATCTAGAACCTAAATCTGGGAATGGAAGGTTCAACCTTTGCTTGTGAATAAACTTAGAAACCCAAATAGTCAGTTGGATTGTGCTTATTGTTGTAAATATAATGAATCCATTGTTGTTTGGTTATGCTGGGAACTTGAATTAACTGAAAATGATATTTATCCTGTGATTGATTTTTGTCTAAATCTGGGAATCCACATTAGTGACCTATACTGAAATACTAAAGGACAACTGTGGCGTGCTTTGTATATAATTAGAATTACAGGTACCTGAATTGAAAGTGGGTTTTTTTTTTGTCTGATTGATTGTTAATACTGACTTTTCTAACCCCATTACATCAAAGATTGGAATATTTGAAACAACCAACACCTTATGCCTGACATTGATCCTGTATTAGTGTTGTGCTTGATCTGAACCACTGAAAAGAACAAATCTGGGAATTAAGCTTATTGAATTATGAACATATATCTGGATTTTATTCTGAGTTTCAGGGAAAACAGGTGGCTAAAGGAAAGAAGAAGAGCACTACCACAGCTGGTCACAAAAGAGCCAGAATTGTTGAATTTGATGAAGCCCGGTTCCGCTCCGCCGAGTGTCAGGAGAGGTTTGACGCTTGGTACCTCCCCAAGAAGATAATACCAGAGAAAAAGATCCTATGGGACACACTTCCAGAGGGGAACCCAGTTCTAGAGGTGATTCTCAGACGCCAGTGGCAAAGGTTGGTGAGTTTCCTAGAACCTAGCTCAAGCGCCATCCTTAAAGAGTTCTTAGCCAACGTCGACCCCTCCACAGTAGCACGGAGCAGACTCAGCTGGGTGAGGGGTGTCCAAATCCCATTTGATGAGAAGGCTATAGAGCGCTTCTTGGCCACCCGCTATGACCCCTTCGATGGGTGTGAGTTCAGTCACTTGTACTTGAGGATGCAGCCCGATGCTTTGACAAAGATGTACCAGGATGAGGTACCACAGCTGGCCACCACCATCAGGCACACTATCACAGGCCTGTACACTGCATGAAAATCCAAACCAAGCCTGGATTACATCCCGGAGAAGCTGAGGAAGCATGACTTAGTAGGGGATGCAGCGTTTTGGCATCAGTTTATAAACCACACAGTCCTTCCCTCCACCAACATAACTGATGTGAATGTGGAGAGGGCTGCCCTGCTTTACATACTCCGGGGAGAAGGTAACCTGTATATTTCTAACATCCTATCTAACCATATTTTGCATATGATCCAGGATGCCAGCAGCAAGTCTTGGCTGGCCCATTCGTCTTTGATTCTGCACCTGTGTCGCCATGCGGGTGTGGAAATCTTGGACGACGAGCCTATGGATGTGCAGATTGCATCACTTATGAGCCACAAGACTTATTTAGACGTTGTGGAAAGCGCTGCTGAAGAATAGGTGATCCGAGCTTCAAAGCTCAAGCCAGAGGAACTTGTAGCTCGCAGTCCTCGAGATGCACCCCCACAGGAGGAGCCTCAGCCACCGGAGCCAGTACCACCAGTTCCCCCCACCACTCCTGGACATGAGCCACTCTATGCAGACTCTCCTAGCTATTTGGCTTTCCAGGAGTTTGTTAGGACACAGATGACACTTCAGACCCGCATGCTAGAGGCAATTTGCAGGCAGTGCGGGGTCTCTCCCAGTGATTACCAGATTCCAGTGACACCACCACCACCACCAACTACTGTAGATATTCCTCCTAGACCCTCAGCTACTGCAGAGGTTGATGAAGCCATTCCTGAGCCTCCTCAGGCTACAGAGGCTAAAGTTGTACATGACATGAGAGAGGGAGAGGAGTGACAGGACCAGTTTTATGTTTTTATTTTTCTGTTTTATTTTGGATTCCGCACTTGACATTTTCACATTCTGCACACTTTTATTTTTCTGCATATATATATAGTACTGTTTCTGATTCAATTTTATGCATAAAAGCTATTTGGATTAATGTTTCGGGTTGGTTGCGATTTTCCAAATAATACTGAAGTGATGAAAATTTTTCCAAGCGTTGTAACCTTGTTAGTTGTTGCTGGGGACAACAATTTCTAAATCTGGGAATGGACGCGCATACGCATTATTTCGCAAATCACAGTCAAGGAACGAATGACGTCTAACAGAAAATTTTTCAAAAATAAATAAAGAAGCACATCAGATTTTTTAGAATAAAAGTGGGTGGACACAGTAATGGATAGAATGTCTCTGATGAAAGCTTGTGTGAAATGAAACATAGCATGAACTGCATGATACATGAATGGAATTGTGATTGTTGGTATGTGATATACATGTTAAAGATTGAAATGATGCTTGAAATGAAGTCAGCTAAGATTGACTTGAGTCCAACACCTGTGAGGTTTTGAGCCAAACAGTGGTAAATTTTCTTTCTAAGAGACTCCATTTTCATAAGTACTCTAGAACTTGAATTGTTTCTCTGGATGCAGGTGTGACTTGACATGATTAAGGCAATTTCTTCTTCTGAAAACCAGAGCCAAATTGACTCACCCTCAATTCATTTCCATTTGCTACCTCTTTGAGCCTGAACCTTTCATTTCAAATTGCCCAAATCAGAGCCATATACATTGACCAACCTCCCTGAGGCTAGAGAAAGCAGAATACAAGTTCATGACAGGGAATTGTCAACCAAGGCTTAGAAGAACACAAATTGAATTCAATTGGTATGGAAGAACAAGAGAATAAATAGATAAGTCCAGTTGGGAATCAATAAGCCTATCAACTGGAAATCTGAAAAGTTGTTGCTTAATTTTGCTTTAAAAAAAATCCAAAATCAAAAAGAAAAAAGTTATTTGTTTTATTTTTAGTTACCATAAAGAATAATTGGTTGAATAAAGTTGCCAGGTTTTGAAAAAAGATAAACAAGAAATATGGATGACCACAAGATTGAGACTTAAGGACTGGATCTGCCTCATTTTAGCTACTTTTCCAAATTTTTCCTACCTTTAGCCCAGCCAAGTTACAAGCCAGAAAAGACCTTTTGATCAGTTGTGCTTGCATTTGTTGAGAATATACTCAAGCCTATGGTAGTGCTGTGACTATGTTAAGTGAGAGATTATAATAACCTGATACACTTGAGTGATGAGCGTAACAAACACATTCTGTGAGGAATACTCAAGTTAACTCTCACAATTGACAGAATTTAAAGTGTCGTGGAAAGCTTTGAAGTGGAAATTGACTATACTCAGCATGATTCTAGGATTGTTAATTGTGGTTCAGTTTGATCATTGATCCTTGTTTTTCTCTAAGGTTCTGTCTGTTGCTGAGGACAGCAACTTTGAAATCTTATTTTTAGGCTAGTTTAGGTTATAATTCAATTGAATAATTAGGAATATAGGTTAGAATAAGTTAGTTTGTTGTTTATATTCCATTTGATCTCATTTCATTACCAAGTTGTGATTTCAGGGCTAAAAAAAGGAGAATCAAGCAAAAGGAAGAAGAAAAGCAAGTTGAAGGTCTCGCGCGGCTTGCGTCAGATCCCGCGCGAGTCGCCCCATAATAGAAAGTTCAAGACCCTCAGCTCGAACAAGTCGCGCGAGTCGCGCCAAGACTCACGCCAGTAGCGCCATACACTCAGGGGCAGTCAGCCAACTCGAGGACTTCACGCTATCAGCGTGAAAGTCCACGCGACCAGCGCCATTAAGCCACAAATTCCACGCGATCAACATGGAACCTCGCGCGTGTCGCGCCATGAAGACGAAAGGAAGCTCCACATTCGTGTTACCCGCACGATCCAAGCGGTGACGATTCTATTGCTTTATTTAAAAAAGATACAGCTCGAAAATGCAGAGAGAGAGGCTTTGTTACTGTAATTAAACTATCTTCAAGGCAATTATAAAAAGGAGGCCTCTGAACTGAAGAGAGAGACCTTTTTGACCATTGGAAATTACTCATACATAGAATCAAAGCTAGGGTTTACTGCAGAATCATGTTTCTATTGAAAGCTTTGGTGTTCTTGATGTCTATGTCAGGCTAAATTCTATATTGTGGTTAGGCCAAGAACCAATGTGAACTCCTCTGTAATTTTACTGGTATTGAATGAGATTATTCTGATTGCTTTGCTTTATTCTGTTCTTCATTGTTACAAGCTTTCCTAGAATTAACCGTTCTGTTAAGTTCTAAGAGTTAGGATTCACAATAGGGATGTTAGGATTCTAGTTTCTGACAGGAATAAAGTAACAATTGTTCATTGCCTAGGGATAGGGATGCGCGATTGTAGAACTTTATAATATATTCTTTTAAATTCTTAACTTGATAGAATTCACTAAGGGATTAGGTTTTTGATTCAGGTTAAAGGGTTAATTCGCTAAGGGATTAGGGATTAGCTAAATTAGAAAAGATTTATTCTCTGAGTAATCAGAAGCAATCGACTTTGATAACCAGTTAAGTGAAAGAGGTAGGAATCAAAGGAGATTGCATCCTGACCACAATCATTCCTTCCATTGGTTACAACTCATCTTATTTGCTTTTGAATTCATTTTAATTTCTGTTCTTTAATTAAACACTCAAATTCACAACACAACAATTCTTCAAAAATACTTTCTTTTTACTTCCAATTACTTAGACTATGTATTACGTTGAAATTCATACCAATCCATGTGGAGACGATACTCTACTTACCCACATTATTACTTGAAACATGCGGTGCACTTGCCGTGTTCGCAACATGTGTCATAGCAAGTTGTATGTGCAAATGGCAATAAAGCAATACTGCATGGGCGAGCATCGCACAACCGTAGTTGCAAAAAGTGATACGAAAAGACTTATAATGGTTTATAAAATCATAATAAGGGTTGTGCGTGAAGGATGAGGGCATACCATAAAAAGGGTGTCATGGAATGGATTGTAGGCATATGGAACAACCAACACACGTGTGTTACTCATAATCTCTCTCAAGATCACAAGCAACTTGACTCAAAGTTCATATGTTCGTTGATCCTAAGTAATTCAAATTTGTTTTAATTCATTCTATATTTGGTTGCAAAAGTAAGTAACATGTTATTGTCTAATGAAATGTAGAAATGATCAGGGAGGAGCCCAGTGTTAAAATTGGGTTAATTCAATAAAGGATTTCGACAATGCTCGGATTTCATATTTCATACAGGATGTCATGGAAGGCAAAGCAAAAGGCTATTGTGAAGGTCTTCGGGGATTGGGATAAGTCGTACGTGTTCCTGCTAAGGTGGCTGGGTTACATGGTAAATTTTGCTCATGGGTCTGCCTATAAGATAGAAACGATGGATCACTTTGTTGATGGACAACTAGATGGGAGTGCTAAGGTCTTAAACAGGATGTTTTGGACATTTAAGAATTGTTGTGATGCTTTTAACTATTGTAAGCTTGTTATCAACATCGACGACATGCATTTGTATGGGAAATATTGTGGCACATTGCTCGTTGCAACATCAGTTAATGCCAACAATTACGCCCTTCCAATTGCATTTGCGATTGTTTCCGGCAAGAATATTGACAACTAGTCATAGTTTTTGGCACTAATCCATATTCATGTTACTCAGAAACACGGAATATGTCTTATTTCTTATCGACATGCGGGCATTCTGGCGGTGGTGAACAATGTAGAACTCGGATGGCAACCACCCAGGGCATACCATGTATTTTGCATTTGGCATTTGGCGAGCAATTTCAATCACAAGTTCAAGAATATGATGTTGAAGAAACAATTGAAGAAGTTAGGTAAGCAATATTATACATGCACATGATTCACACCGTTAGTATCGCCTGATATTTACATGTTCTTTGTATATGTAAGTTACACAACTTCCCGGTTAGATTTTGATGCCGGCTTAGAACAATTCAACTCAAATAGCCGCGTGGATTGATCGAATCCCAAAGGAGAAGTGGAGTCTAGCTTATGATGAAGAGGGGCAAAGGTTTGGTCTTATGACAACAAATCTATCGGAGGTATTCAACAAGGTACTTAAAGGCACTAGAAACCTTCCTATCATGGCAGTTTTCTGGTTCACATATGCTAGACTAGTGTCATATTTTTTGCAACATCATCAGGAGGCCAGTGAAGAGTTGGCCAGAGGTAATCAGTTTGCCAAAGTAGCGTGGCAAAAATATTTGACGAAGATAGATAAATCCGTGACACATTCAGTAATTGCGTACGACGCACTGCACACAAGATTTGAGGTGCAAGAGTCGTACAACATACGTACTCATCAGGGAGGGAAGAAATGGTGGGTTTCGTTATGAGAAAGAAAATGTCAGTGTGGTGAGTTCACTGCATTCAGGTTCCTGTGTAGTCATGTGGTTGCAGCTTGTTGGTCTATACACATCGATGACAGTCAATATATAGACCCTGTGTATAGACTCGTGTATCAATCTCAAGTGTATTCAGCCCAGTGGTTTCCAATTGGAAATGAGAACTTCATGGACAGCCACCGATAATCCCAGATGTTTCGCTAAGACGCACAAGAGGACGACCTAAGTCTACACGCATCCGCAATGAAATGAATTCACGGGAAGGCACGAGTAGTTGAACAAAATGTGGTTATTGTAAGGTGTTTGGTCACAATAGGAGGAATTGTCCTTCAAGGTTCCAGCATCATGGATGTGTACGTATGCAATGTATGTCAATTTTTAAGTTAATATGTTTGAAATCGTACATTAAGGAGATGAATCCACTTTTACCTTTGTTGATGTCGTCATTGTTTACTAGTGAAGAAAACAAACAATGAATTAACTAGCATTGTTGTTTGGTACAAAATTATTTTTTTTATAACCAAATTTTTATATATTAGAATGTTAAAGGGTACTCCACCCATGTATACAAATGTCTGAAGAAAAATTCCATATTAATAACCCAAAAGATATATATGAGTTCAAGTTTAATTACATCAAATTCTAAACAAGAAAAGCTAAACTACTCATGGATGAAAGAAGCATAAAAAAAGGTGGAGCAAAAATAAGATGAAATATGGAGTCTTGGGAGAGTCTCACACAGACACACACGTCCCACAATCTAGGTCAGAAAAGAATGTTTTATTCTCTAGCCAAAAAATATCTTTAAGTGTTTTTGTTTTTTGTCAATAAAGTGTTAGCGTGATACAATTCGCCCAGCGAACCATTTCACTCGTTGGACAAAATCTTCACCTAAACTATTGGAGCTAATTCACTAGGCGAGCATGACAAGATTTGTTGGGAAAATTTATTCCACAAAATAGTTACCTACTTACATTCATTTGTTGGGTGAAATGAAAGATTCATCTAGCAAATAAAGCTTTTGAAAAGTGGTGCTTTTAACTTCTATTTTCTACGCTCCAAAACCTTGACCTTGAACTAAACAACTTTTGTCGATATGTAAACGAAGAACACAATGATCGATTAATAAACGAAATAAATATCCAAACACAATTGTCGCAACAAATTAATCCAAATTAGAAATTAATGAAAATTAAACAAACAACTAAGAAAATATAATATAACTGCATATCAATCACAGTCTCCGTTGTCTGCATGATATCCCCCACATCAGCTCATGTCGTGCTGATACGGTGACAAATGACATCGATAACATGCACCCCTCACTGGATTTCTCCTAATCAGTCGGTCAGGGTCGTCATCACCGTCATCTTCACCGGCTTCATCATCCCCCTGCATTGCCGCTACTAAGAAGTTAGATACAGGGTCATTGAAAGGGGCGGATGCTGAGGATTGCATCTGATGTGTCGAATGTGCAACGGGAGTTGCAAATAAGGGCTCCTGCTCCAATGTCAGTTGTGCAAGCCTATACATATCTGTGGAGCCTGATGGCGCCTGCGAACTATGCTCAGCTACATACATAGGATAAGATGGAAATGTAAACCATGGGGGGTACTGCGATGGAGGAAATGGGTCTTGTGCACTGCTAGTCAATCCAGCTTGAAACTGTTGGGGCCAGAAGTACTGCTGTGATGGTCCAGATGGGTACCCTGGTGCGTAGAAGATGCATGGAGGACAAGGAGGCATAGCTGGTACAATGACGGGTCTATCAGCAACAACAGAGGTTGAGTGGTGGAGGGGTAACTCCTCGTGACTGGCGCGTCGGTTACTACGCACCACCGGTGGCGGAGCCTCAGTGTGACGGTGAACAGGTGGAGCTGCAATATCTCCAGGATCTGTCACTTTGTCTAAGTCGTCATGTGCAGCCAGAAGTCGAACCACCTCGTCATACACCTGCCTCATGTCGAATGCCCCCTGCGACTGTGACTCAGGCAAAGCCATATGCACAATTGTCTCAGCATGATCAGTCTGCATATTAGAAATTAGTTGGTATGCACAATATTAAGTAAATTAGGAAACAAAAAATATTATTATCATACTAACCACATGTGCATTGATCGCAGCTCTTCGGGTCATCCATTGACATCTGACAAAGTAGTACCACTGCATGTACTCATTGTTCACAGACAAATAATCATCTTGCCTCATAGGAGTCACATCCTGCAAGACAAGGGCATCCCTGTCTGCCCATTGGGCAATGAAAAACCCATGTCGTTGCCTCCAATCCACTTCATTCTTTCCGGTTATACTGATTGTCAGCAGCTCGCTACAATTAATCGGCTCCTCTGGGATATGCTAGTCAAACCCAGACTGCCGCAGAACATGATCTGGCTGCTGTTATACCACGACCTCATAACAAATTAATGGACAAATGGCCAACCAACGTCTAGCCATGTTAACATCCGGTGGATGAACTAAGTCAACAATATCGTATGGCCTCCACCGAATGTCTCTCCTATGCATGACATCCATGTAATGACGATATCTACGTATGTGGCTATATCTGGTTTGACGCATGTCATACACATTAAACCTGCAACAACAAAGTATTAGCAACAACAACATAAACTCCCCATTATTAGCAACCCACAATTGCACTACCTGTTGCCATAAATCTTGTAACATCCCAAAATTTTTAAACTACAGTTAAATATTAAAGCAAGTATTAGGCAAATTGATGCTCTATATTTGAAGGATTAGGATGAAATATCAATAAGAGATATTACGAAAATGTTTGAAGAGAAAGGACCATATTACCCTTTCTGTAAATCAGAAATGACAAAAATGCCCTTGAGGTCAAAATGATGAAAATGCCCCTGGATATTTTGAAAATTACAAAACTGCCCTTAGATATTTTGGAAGGATATTTTAGAAGGGGAATTTACATAAATGCCCTTAAATATTTTGGAAAGGACAAGAACACCCTTAGATATTTTGAATAGATATTTTTATGATGAAAATAAAGAATACTCTTAGATAACAGACTATTGGAATAGTTTGTGACAGGAAGCCATAAGTGGAATAAGGCTTTCTTAAGCATCAAAGGGTATAAAAAGAAGAAGACTTTTGTTCCCATCCCTAGGTGTATAGAGTAGGTGAAGATGTCAAGTTATGGGGAGATTGTTTGAATTGCGTGCAATGGAGTGATTCGCATTTAACCTGAAAACCTATTTTAGTAAAATTATCATTATAGATTGGTTAACCGTTGGATCTTCCTCATATTCTTCCTAACCCATATATCTAACTTTTGACCGTTGGGATTGTCCAAATAATGTATGGAACGTGAGAAATTAATTTTTCACTAAGACAGAAAATTCTAGAAAATGGGCTGCTCGCCCAGGCGAGTGGAACAGGCAATTTTTGGTCGCCTGGGTGAGTGAAGGCGGTGCTAAGCATGTATATAAAGCTCCCAAGGCACGAAAATGGAGGAATCAAGCCTCCCAACAGTCCCAAAGCTTCCCCAACTCCCTCCATCACCCTTCCACTTTCAAAGAACAAAAACCCTAGCATTCTGAAGCCTCACGGGAGATCTAGGAGCTTTTAGGAAGAAGTTTATCAAGCTTTTAGGAAGAGAAACAAGGTATGTATGGGGGAGTTTATGATAGCTTAGTTTGAATATTACTCCTTGCTTTATTTGATTAAGTCTTGTATTCTAGGTGTTTGATGAAAATTCTCAAAGAATTAAGGATAACTAGATACATGGTTATTTGATTAAAACTTGTTTAGTAGTATATGTTGTCATACTTTGATGTTGGATGAAATCCTTTTATGTTTCTTTAAGTATCTATGGTTACTTTGATGCTAAAACTTTGTTATGTGCTTCATTGAAAGTGTTGTGTAAATCTTTGAACAAGTCTGTTGGAAGCATGCTTATTATATGGGATTTTTGTTACGTAAAATATAACTTTCTTTCAAGTATTTTATAGAATCACATTTTTTATATATGGAACATAAGAAGGTTTCAAAGAAATCCAAATTGGTTATGTGGTGGAATCCGTGTAGTTGTGCATAATTTTATGAAGTTTTATGCGCTTGTTGGAAAATGGTACACATGTTGTTAAATGAGCCTTTTCCTTGTACTGTGAAATATACAAAGTTTGTGTGCTGATGAGTGATTCTATATGATTTGATAAAGCTAAAATATGGCTTGGTATCTTGGAAATCTACATGAAATTTAAGTGATTTATGATCTTGATGATGATAAATGAGCTAAAACGTGTATTATGTTGGTGATGAGGTGTTGGAATCCTTGCGATAAGTGTTGTAATTATATATGGATCTCATGAGTTTTGTTGAGCTTTAAAGTGTATGTGATATGAGAACTTGACAAATAAAGTAATAACGAAGAGTAAATAATAATAAAAGCAAGCCATGCACGTTCATATACATTTTATACCTCAGAGTGGAGGAAATTATTTAACCCCTCAGAGTGGAAGGAGGTTTCACTAGAGTGGGTGAAACTATGTTGACTATGGTACCCTTTAACCCCTCAGAGTGGAGGGAGGTTTCACTAGAGTGGGTGGAACTATTTTGACTATAACCCCTCAGAGTGGAGGGAGGTTTCACTAGAGTGGGTGAAACTATGTTGATTATGGTATCATTTAAACCCTCAAAGCGGAAGGATGTTCCACTAGAGTGGGTGGACTATCTAAAAGTTGGGATCACAGTCATGCATCATATAAAAGGATGAGCATGCATCTCATGCATCGCATAATGGGTATGTATGATGTTCTGTATTGTATATTGTATCTGTTGTGCGGTTTTTATAATTAAGGTTTATCCCTCTGTGTTTATATATGTTTTATTCAAACTATGTTTGTCATAAACTTACCCTATGTTTGTGTCTGTGGTTGACACCTGTGATGACCCCAATTCATTTGGGCGAGTAGAAAAGCAGTGGAGCTGTGACGGATTTTGAAGAGAAAAGAAAGAAGATGTCTTATAAAATGATTTGTATTCATGATATGTAATTTGAACTACAATGTTTAATTAGTTGTATATTATGTGGATTGTGAACTGTACTATGGACTGTATAATATTTCAATTTGTGTTGATGGATTATATTTGTATAAACCGTGGTAAGGGAAAGTCGCTTACGTTACCAATGAATCACAAAGGTTGCAAGCAAAGCGAAAAAAAATTTTCATGAAAAAATATCTAAATAAATTTTAATACAAAGCGAACACTAGATTTCATCTAAATTCAATCAAGCACGAGAGAGTAAAAGAGAGGCGTTACAAATCTCGTGCTGCAAGACATCTTGATAGTCAATCGGCGGAAGGTCTAGAGAGATAGTGGGGAATCTGGTCCAAGCCCACAACTGCAGCAGTAGTGCACATCCACCCATCTCATGACGAGATGCACGTGTGTAAGGACCTTTATTTTCGGCGCTTAACCCCGCGCGATAGCGCGGGGATTCAGGTCAGAAAACCCTGCTAAGGGTGCGACGCCGGTGGCGCCAGGATCGGCGCTGATGACGCCAAATGTAATAGTTTGAATTCGTAAGCTTAGTTTAAGCATGAATGCAAGTTTATGGTTGTTCTGGCATATGGCGCGACCCACTTGGGGTGTGGCGCGACACGCGCCATATGTGTAATATAGGGCAGATGGCTCTGCCATGTCACGCGAGTCACTTGAAGATCCACG
>PYAF01001359.1:0-36911 GCA_007407185.1 Glycine tomentella | reverse complement strand
ACATATCAAATATAAGAACCAAATAATCACAAACAAAAAATATCGTCTATCCTATAAATATATAATCATAATTTTTAACTATTTATCCTCTATCTTAATGTTTCAAACCTAATACCATATATATTAATAAAAGAAATACATTCAAATAATTTACAAAACATAAATAATTTAAAATTATACTTATCAAATATAGAAACTAAATAATCACAAAAAAATAAATTTCCTCTATCCTATAAATAAACAATCCTAATTTTTAACAACATATCATTTAACCTAATGTTTCAAACCTAATATCTATATCTTAAAAAAAATAAAAGAATTAAAATCAATTACAAAAAAATTAATACAAAAATATAACTTACTTGTAATGAAAAAGGCAAGAGAGTCATATAGATAGAGTCGCATAGAGTCACTTTCAGAATTTTAGAATGAAAGAGATAGCATGAAATAGTGAAGAATAAACAAGGAGGGAGCTTTTTTAAACAAGGGGCCACGTAGACCTATTTCGTTGGACCTCTACCAAAATATGTCCACATCTGTTATATGACCTTAACGCTCATGTATTTCACTGTTCCTTGTAGCGAATTACGTGACTATCAGTATTGCGTCACGTTATCATCCTATTTCGCTAAAGGGGATAACAAATTATACCGAAATCTGATAAAACTTTCTGCTTGCATGTCATTCAAGTATTATAAACATTATTTTAGGGCACTTTGGTCCATGTTCCATCGATTGTCTCCATGTTGGTGATGCCCTTGACAGGGTAACTCAGCGAAAGTTTGTTTCAGAGAGAGAGTGTTTTCGTGAATGAAACAAAGTTTCAGTTTCCCACAGTTTGGGCTATTCAAAGGAGAAACTTTGGAAGGTCAAAAGATTTGTTGTCAAGTATTTTGTCTTATATTAGATTATCCTGCAAGCAAGAATATCACAGGGTATAGAAGCTGACACAACTCACTCCATTGGGATCTGGTGGGCCCTATCCTATAAGTTAGGAACATACGCAATACTAATGGTAGTGGGCCAAAATATGTTACCTACTATTCTCTATTCCTTCAAAAAAATAAACCCTTCCATTAAAATTCCAAAACTGAGAAAGTAGGAGTATTTATTTTATTAGTTAAATTACCAAAAACATAATTTTTTATAATTAATGTCGTACATCTAATGCTAATGTAGGTGGCTTGCTAATTTATTAATGTATTAGAATCTATTCTTATGCTAATTTAGGTCGCCTGCTAATTTATGGAACTTATATTTGTCCATATTATATTATATTGAATAAAAGGCCAATGAAAGTGTTCGCTCGTCAATGTCTCACCTGCAATCCCTCCTCATAGGCTGTCCAAACGAAACCTTGAGAGGACTAATTAATTAAAATATTTTGCAGCAATATTATTGACACTATTTAAAGACATATCTTGGCACTTGCAAATCCTTCCTCAAAGACAGGCATTCTGGAACACGAAAAGAGCACCTGCTGCATACACTACCGTACATGAAATAGATGTCCAGTCTTGACATAAAGTTGGCAGGAATAGTATGAGAGCGGGATCATTTTTCATGATTCAGCGGAAAAAGATATAGTTGCGTGTTGCAGGCCCCGACAGACAGAAGTGTCCGATGTAAAATAATTAAGTAGTTTCAATATTCCCATTTATATGAAATAGTATAATTGTAATATTTTAAAGGTTAAATTATATATTTGATCTCTTTTATTTTTTTTTTAGTTTTAATTTTTTATCTTTTATAAAATTGACCAAATAGATTATTTGACCAACTTTAAATTATCTATTTATTTTACTTTCATCAATTAAATTTTATGTTTGTATAATTTTTTATTACTAATATGATGTTTAGTCAGTTTAGATCATTATATAATTTTATATTTTAAATATTTATTAAATCGTTTCATTATATAATTTTAAATTATCTATATCATTTACTTTCATTAATTTAATTTTATGTTTATATAGTTTTTGAATACTAGTTTAATGTTAAATAATTATATCTAATAAATTAACAAAATTAGATTTACTAATTTCAAGTAACCTAGATCATTTGTTGAATGCTCTACTTTCACCGTCTCCCTTGATGTACTTACAAGTGTCTGTTATTAGTATAATTCCTTCTAATCTAGTTCGTTTGTTGAGTGTACTATATTCAGCAAGTCTCTTTGTTTTTCTAACAAGTGTCCGTTACTTACTATTTCATCTAACCTAGGTCAGATGTTGAATGCGCTACTTTCACATTTCGCCTTGATGTACTTACAAGTGTCCGTTATTAGTATAATTCGGAATAGTAGCCTTTGTCACATTTTTTTAAATAAAATGGTCAGAATATCACGTCAAACAAATATTTTTCCAAAATGTCACATGGTAATTTTGCTATTGACAAAAGTGAATTAGGTGACGTGACATGATTTTATTGGACGGGCTAAGCGGTTAGGACACGTGGCGTGCGTTGCATATTTTGCCTGACATAGGAGCGAATTCTGTGTAGTTTGCTGGTGGGCCCAACGAAATAGGTCCAGCTGGCCCACCTTATATATACCCCCCCTCCTTAAACCCTACCTCACTTTCACTATCACTTTCTCCCTCAATTTTACTCTCACTCTCATTTTCCTCCAATCTTACTCCACTTCCTCCCAAGGTTAGTTTTTATTTTTTACTATTGTTTATGTTTTTATTTTTGTATTTTAATTGTTCAAAATTCATTATGTAAAACATTAGGTTAGAGGATGATTTAAATAATTATAATGGCTTTAAATTATAATGTGAAACAGATTGTCCGATGCACCGGGTTGATCGATGCACATCTAGTAGTCAATCGAGAGACAGATTGTCCGGGTTGTAATCTCAACTTCTTGTAAATCATTTTCATCAGATCACAGTGGCTGCATTCTACAGGCATACGAAATATTTTATTTTCTCCTTCAAAAACTTGACCATTAGGTCCAAAATATCTTCTCCCATTAAAATAGACAATGGTGATTAAACCATTTCTACTGTCACTCATTTTGCGAAAATTAAACTCAACAAAATAAAAGAGAACAAAGTGTTTGGGATTGAAAAATAACAAAGCAAGAACATGTGTGGTCATCTGGAAAGGAAGGGGGGTATAAATAGGACTAAATTCGTTGTGCCATATAGCAAAACATGTCACCTAATTCGCTGTGCCATATAGAACATGTGTGGTCATGGTGTGTCAGAATGCCACCTATTTCGCTATCAGTCAAGGCGAAATACCCAGGGAATGACACGTGTCTTGACCGTAAAAAATAACGGACAACCAACGTAATTCGCAACTATGTATAGCGAATTACGTGTCCATTAGAAGCTTGCCACCTTAGCGTACCAATTTTGCTGACAAGCCCAGTGAACTAGCCCACTTGGCATTTGGAGAATTTGTTTGCTGGGCATGGCATTCTGGCAATTTTTTTAAAAATTTGTGGCAGAAAGGCCACTGTTCCATATAATTCCTTCTAACCTAGTTCATTTGTTGAGTGTACTACATTCCCCTAGTCTCTTTGTTACCTGAGAAGTATATGCTATTAGTGTAATTTCATCTGACCTAGGTCATTTGTTGAATGCACTACTTACACCCTATCTCTTGATGTACTTACAAATCCGGTCCAAATCGGCCGGTCGGATCGGTCCAACTAGGATTCGAAGATCTAATTGGACCAGTTTTGCTTTCAGACTGATTACGTAATTAACCCGGATTGATCTAGTAAAATCCGATTAGGTTGGTCACTAGAACCAGATTGGACCGGTTCGACTTAGTCAATTTTAAAAAATTTTAAATTTAACTTTTTATAATTTGGATTTTGATGTAAGGATGAACTTTTCTTACTCAAATAATGTTAGTTATATACTTATATATAATAGATACATTAATAATTTTGAACTTTTAATATATATTGGGTTAAATCAGACCAATTACTGGTCAATCGGTTGAACCACTGACCCACTAATCCACTACCTTAATCGGTTCAATAATGAAATTAAATTTCACAAGTATGCTTACAAGTGTTCATTATTAGTATAATTTCTTCTAACCTAAGTTATTCTTAGCAATATCCACTTGTTTATATATATATATATATATACATATATATATATATATATTAAAGCATATTATATATATATATACTTATTATTGTTATACATTATTTATAATCACATATCAATATATATATTTAAAATGTTTACTATCAATATTTAAATATATTAATAAAGAAAGTACTTTTAATTAGTATTTATATGGGCGTTTTGCCACATCTGAGTTTGACGCCAAGGAGGATGTTGTAGCAATGATAACGCAAATGAAGTGTAAGATGATTGGTAAACAAATCCGGGATTACAACTACTACAATGTATGCAAGTTGGAGATTGACAACCAGATTCCTTTGGAACGAAATAGGGAGCTGGAGACCAAGGTTGCTAGTCTCAAACAAGAATTGGAGGATGTGTCCAGAAAAGGTTGAAGCGTGTAGGCTCTTTCCTGAATTCCCGTTTATGTTATTTGTTTCTGTTTAGGGGTGATAGACCTTATGGGTAAGGCTATCAATTCGTAGTGTAGTCGCAATAGTCCTTATTTTAAGAAGTTGTTGTTAGCTTTAATGTCTGATATGTATGGGTGACATGGAATGAGGAAAAGAAATTGGTGTGAAATTAATATTAAACCTTCGCCAATGCAAATATATTTGGCAAAATGTGTAGTAAATCAGACTTTCACGTTCAGTCTGTCTTGAAAGACCTCCGACAACATGCTAGGAAAAAGAATGGGTCTTGAAGGCCATTAAATGTGGATTTTCACAACGAAAGCCAAGTCACAATTTGTTAAATGTGGTGACTTGTGTTGGCTACACTGATGTTGTTACATATCTATAGATGTTTCGGGTGTGGTTTGGTTTAGTTTTAAGACAAAAAAGTCATTTAAAATTAATATAAAATAAATATATGATTTTATTTAGTTTGATTTAAATATAATATTAAATTCAAATTAAATTAAATCAATTTTTTACAATTTGATTTGATTTGATTTTGTAATTCTATTATTTTTTAAATTTATTATCATAATTTAAGCTATTAACTAAACTTAGATAATTATTATATATACTATATAATTTTAAAAATGAATTTTATTTTTATTAAATTTTGTTTAACATATTTTAGTTAAAAATTGTTATCTTCATTTCTATTTAGCATTAATATTAAGTAATATTACCCAATCTTTTCATAACATAACAATAATTAATATATCACTTGATATTTAATACTATTTTTTAACAATATTAGTGCATCTTTTTAACATATGAAAAAAATATACATCTTGATTATAAGACAAAGAAAAAGTAATAAATTATTGAATACTTATTATTAATTATCATAATAAAAATTAATGTAATTATAATATGCTATATATTTGGTTTGAATTGATTTTTATAATAAAATCTGAAAATCAAATCAAACTGAAAAAATATGCGATTTTTAGATTTTTAGTTTTTTAATTTTCGATTTAATGGATTAGTTTAATTGTTTACGTCCATGCTTCTTCATACATGCGTTTCAGCCATGTTAAATTAATAATATATGCTTCTTGATGCACACATTATAACAGGTCACAAGTATTATTTTTAATTAATATTTTTAAATCATAAATTAATAATATATGCGTAAATTTATAGATAGATAAATCTCATATAAATAGATAGATTTATACATGAAGTTGGTTCATAAACCAATTGAATTCAATTATATATAGCTCAATTTTAATTTATTTATTTAACGAGTTCAACTTTAAACTAACATTCAGTCCATTTGATTCATGAAACAAATTAAACAAGTCAATTATCGAGTCGCATCTTATATTATGTGAAAAAAAAATAATGAACACACACAATAACCAAGAGGGGGTGAATTGATTAAAACAAAGTCTTTTAAAATTCTTTTATAACAAGCAGCAGATTTAGAATCTTTATCACCATAAGAATGATTCCATCAATCAATCCACTTAGTTCAAGAATAAAATTACTAAAAACTTCACTTGTTGAGTAATAAAAGATTTCACCAAAAGAATCACATATTAAGATAACAAGAAGAGATTAAGGAACAGAGATAACACAAGATCTTATATTAGTTCACCTCTCAACATAGAGGTTACATCTAGTTTCTTCCAACCAACACTAGGTTAGAGTTCCACTAAATCAAATTCTGTTATTTATAAGCTTTTACAACCGATCACCTTTATCAACCCTAGATAAAGAAATATAAATCTAAACCCTATAGACTTCTAATGATCAAGAACCAGAGAACACTACTCTGTTCTTCCCTCTAGAGAACCCTACTCTAGAAAAAGCTTTAAAGACCCTCTTTGATCTAAGAACTTACAAGAAATAAAAATAAACAAACAAATCACTATAAGAATTTAAGAGAGATACAACCTCATGATCCTCAGAAGATGAATGAATGAATTTTACCAAACAAACTCAGGTTGAATGTAAGCGATTCTTGGAATCAGCTCTCTTTGAAAAACTCTTGACAAATTTTATTCAAATCTTGTTCAAACCAACATGATCAAAGATGCATCAGTTCTGGGTTTTGAAACAAGATCAATGTAACTCAGAATATCTCTTCTCTGACGTTGAGAGCTTTTGTAAGAATGGATATTTCAAAAAATCAAGCTTTTACAAAACAAAAGACTCAACAGCCTTTTATAGAAAACATTTGTCACTAAATGTAATCGATTAAATCGCCAAAGTAATCAATTAAATTACAATATGTAATCGATTAAATACAAACTTAATCGATTAAAATGTTCTTCAGTTTTCTTGGAAAGATTTATGAACAATGTAATCGATTAAATCTAGCTTGCAATCGATTAAAGCAGTCATGCTCAGTTTTGAAACAAGCCTATGTAATTGATTACTGATTGTGGTAATCGATTAAGGTAGTCATGCATATTTAAAAATGAATTTGTGTAATCGATTACAGTATAATGGTAATCGATTAAGATAGGTAATCATGATTTACATTTTGTTCTATGTAATCAATTACGAGTAGCTAGTAATCGATTAAAGTATTTTTCATGACTTTTTCAGAATCAAACAGAAGCTAGTAATCGATTATATCATTGTGTAATAAATTAAAGCAGTGTAAAATGATTTTTCCAAAACTCAACCATGAGAAATCAATTTCTTTATGTAAACGTGAAAACCTTTATGCTTTAATAAAATCATGTACGCATGTTAATGATCATGTTTATGCAATGCAAGGATCATAAGATAAACCTCTTAAACACTTAACAAATTACAAATGCCTTGGCATGTAAAAAGCTAAAACTTTCTTCTAAGACACAGGCTTCATCCTTGACTTGATCTCCTAACAACTCCCCTTATATTCAACAATTTCCCCCTTTTTGGCTTTGAACATGTCAAATATCAATTGAACATTTGTTAGTCTTTAAGTGCTTTGAGGGATGAATTATAGGAGTCTTATGCTTGATAACCTAAAATCAAATAAGCCTTTTTCCATGAGCAAGTGTCAAGTATGCTTGCATAAACATAAATCAATTTCTTAAATTGCTCCCCCTGACTTGGGTAACTTTTACATAAGGTTCAAAGCAAATAAAAACAGAGCAGGCAGAGCAAGACAGAACATATGTTCATTCTATTTCTCCCCCTATTTGGCTTATAAAAGTAAAAAATAATCAAGTAGAAATTATAAGTAAGGAGGATATGCATCATAAACCAAAATATTTTTCAATATAGAAAAAGATGCAATACATAGATTTAAACATCATAAATCATTGTATATGCATTATATTGCTCCCCCTATCTTAGGTAATTTGATATTAAATCCAGATAAGAGCAATAAACAATACAGAGTGTATATGTTTCCTAAGTTGATTTCTCTCCCCCTTAATATGTTCTTATATCAACTCCCTTTTAATATATTCAAATGTTCTTATTTTTCTCTCCCTTTAGGCTTATTAAAGTAAAAAACAATCAATTGATACATGAGATAAGCAAGGAAGGATATAAACATCATAAAATAGAATCATGATATGTGCAGAGGAAGAAAGCATGAAGGAGAGGATTTTGAAATAAACATTAGCCTTAAGTAATCGATTAATTCGAAATGTAATCGATTACTCAAGTGCGTTTTGTAAACTGAAACAATTTTCAAACATACTGTAATCAATTATTTCGTATATGTAATCGATTATTCCAGTGAAATTATTATTTTTGGATTCAACGAAAAATACAAGTAATCGATTCATTTGTCAAGGTAATCGATTAATTTGTCAAGGTAATCGATTACTCCAGTGAGTATTTGCTTCTAAAGGGCATTTAAGCATCCAGTAATCGATTATTTCACGTCGTAATCGATTATTACAGTCAATTTTGTAGATTGAACAGTGTGTATCAGCAAGATTTGAAATTTTCAGCATATGTGATTATTAGCCAAATAAAATGGTATATCATGTTGTTAGGCACATAGTAAACATGCTAGTATATATTAGATTCATCAAGATTATCTAGCAAGTGCCAAAGATCACAAAATCAAGCTCTAGATAAGGGTTTGTTAGATATACTAACCAATGAAAGATCAATTATACTCAATTGAATAACTTCCCCTTTTGAATATGATCTTTAAGGAAATGAATCCTGATCTTTGTGAGCTTGTGTCTACTCCATTTACTTTTGAGTAGGTGATTATCTTTATATGTGACCAATCCTCATTTTATTAGAGTCAAAGTTGTAAACATGGATGTGCCACCTTGTCATGTGTCTAGAGCATTTCCTATCTAAGTACCCACACCTGCAGAAATCAAATCAAATACCAAAGAAAGGTACCCACTCTATATTAGGTCCATAGGGGTTAGTCATTTTCTTCTTTTTCTTTGGAACCCAAATGCAATCTCCATTAGGCACAAGTAACCTTTTAGCATGACACCTATGAGATGTATGACCCTTCTTCATGTAGTAATTGCAAGTTACAGATTTTGTTGCTCTTTCAAAATGAGTCATTTGATTATGCTTTGTTTTTAAAAAGCATATATGATTCTTCTGTTTTGGTGATACAAACTTTGTTTTTCCAAAAGGTTTTGCTTTATGCTTGTAACCCAAACTAGAAGTATCTCCAGCATATTTTTGAACACTTAGCATTTGATATAAAGTGCATTTTCGTCTATAAAGTTTTTTCAAAAGATCAACTAAGTAAGAATTTTCTAAAAGCAATTGCATATATTTTTCAAATTGATTCCTTTTGAAATCATCCAATTATTTTTCTAAAGCTTTGCAATTATCAACATTTGTAGAAGAAGAATCACATACATCCATTGGTTTTGTATCTTGAAAGAAGTTTGTCCTTCTCTTCTTTCAACTTACAAAGTTCAGCTTGCTGTTTAGCAAGTTTGGTAATATGCCATTTAAGGTTACCTTTCAGCGTTTTGTTGGATCTTGCAAGCTTTTGAGCCTCTTCATGCATATCATTGAAAGCATCATAAAGTTGATCAAGTTCAAAGTTTATTTCTGATTTAGCACTTGAGAGATCTTCATCAACTATGGAAGTGAAGCATACATTTGTTTTTCATCCTCACTTGATGAATAAGATGTTGTTGAGGCATTGTCTTCCCATCCATTGCAGACTTTCTTTGATTTCTTTTCACCTAATTGCATTTTCAAAAATATATGACATTCAAATTTAAAATGACCTTTCTTACCACATTCGAAGCAGGTGAAGTTTGTGTTGTTGTTGTTGTTGTCCTTTCTCTTGTTGAACTTTGAGAGCTTCTTGTTCTTTTTATTCTTTAAGAACTTGCTGAATCTCTTGACTATTAGGTTCATGTTTTCATCACTTTCATCTTCATCACTTGAGTCTTCTTCTTTCTCCACATTAGATGATGCTACTTTCAAGGCTATGCTCTTTTGCTTTTTATCTGCATCTTCAGTATGTGTTAATTGAGACAATTCTAATTCACACTTAAGAAGCTTATCGAAAAGTGCAACCATGGACATCTTGGAGAGATCTTTTGATTCTTTGATTGTTGTCCCCTTTGGTTGCCATGGTCTTATGAGCCACTTCAAGATTTTGACGTTCAACTCTTCAGTATAAAAAATTTTCACAAGATGAAGAAGATGATTCACGATGTGAGTGAACCTTGTTTGAAGTTGAGATATGTTTTTTGTGGAGTTCATCTTGAACATCTCATACTCATGAATCAAGGCATACTTCCTTGATCTTCTAACTTCGCCAGTGCCTTCATGAGTAACCTCTAACACCTCCCACATCTCTTTTTCACATTTGCACCTAAGAATTCTAAAAAAATTCATCAGAAGAAAGTGTAGAAGTAATTATGTTCTTAGCTTTAAAATCATACTGAACAACTCTCTTTTCTACATCAGTCATCTCGTCTCATTCTTTGGGAATCACATTATTACCAATAGTTTTCATAGGAATCAAAGGATCTTTTCCATTGCATTCCATGCACCAGGGTCATTTGATTGAATAAATATTTGCATTCTGTTTTTCCAAAAACTAAAATGCTCACCTTCAAACATCAGAGGCCGAATAAGGGAGGCACCCTCTCTGAAGATAACTTGTGTGATATTCATTTTCTTTAAAAGGATAGTGATCTTGAATAACACTCAAGAACATGTTCTTGATGCCAATTGAAAAAATCAATAATGAACACACACAATAACCAAGAGGGGGGTGAATTGGTTAAAACAAAGTCTTTTAAAATTCTTTTAAAACAAGCAGCGAATTTAAGATCTTTATCACAATAAGAATGCTTCAATCAATCAAACCACTCAGTTCAAGAATACAATTACTAAAAACTTCACTTGTTGAGTAATAAAAGGTTTCACCAAAAGAATCACAAATTAAGATAACAAAAAGAGATTAAGGAATAGAGATAACAAGATCTTATACTGTTCATCTCTTAACATAGAGGCTACATCTAGTTTCTTCCAACCAATACTAGGTTAGAGTTCCACTAAATCAAATTCTGTTATTTATAAGCTTTTACAACTGATCACCTTTATCAACCCTAGATAAAGAAATAGAAATCTAAACCCTATAGACTTCTAATGATCAAGAACCAGATAACACTACTATGTTCTTCCCTCTAGAGAATCCTACTCTCGAAAAAGCTTTAAAGACCCTCTTTGATCTAAAAACTTACAAGAAATAAAAGTAAACAAACAAATCACTGCAAGAATTTAAGATAGATACAACCTCATGATCTTCAGAAGATGAATGAATTTTACCAAACAAACTCAGGTTGAATGTAAGCAATTCTTGGAATCAACTCTCTTTGAAAAACTCTTGACAAATTTTGTTCAAATCTTGTTCAAACCAACATGATCAAGGATGCATGAGTTCTGGGATTTGAAACAAGATCAATATAACTCGGAATATCTCTTCTCTGACTTTGAGAGCTTTTGTAAGAATGGATATTTCGAAAAATCAAGTTTTTACAAAATAAAAGACTCAACAACCTTTTATAGAAAACATTTGTAACTGAATGTAATCGATTAAATCGCCAAAGTAATTGATTAAATTACCATATGTAATCAATTAAATATAAACTTAATCGATTAAAATGTTCTTCAGCTTTCTGGAAAAGATTTATGAACAATGTAATCGATTAAATTGAACTTGTAATCGATTAAAGCAGTCATGCTCAGTTTTGAAACAAGCCTATGTAATCGATTACTGATTGTGGTAATCGATTAAGGTAGTCATGCATATTTAAAAATGAACTTGTGTAATCTATTATGGTATAATGGTAATCAATTAAGACAAATAATCATGATTTACATTTTGTGCTATGTAATCAATTATGAGTAGCTAGTAATCGATTAAAGTGTTCTTCATGGCTTTTCCAGAATGAAATGGAAGCTGGTAATCGATTATATCCTTGTGTAATCAATTAAAGGAGTGTAAAATGATTTTTCCAAAACTCAACCATGAGAAATCAATTTCTTTATGTAAACATGAAAATCTTTTTGCTTTAATAAAATCATGTATGTCTGTTAATGATCATGTTTATGCAATGCAAGGATCATAAAATAAACCTCTTAATTAACACTTAACAAATTACAAATGCCTTGGCATGTGAAATGCTAAAACATTCTTCTAAGATACAGGTTTCATCCTTGACTTGATCTTCTAATAGCTCCCCCTATATTCAACATTATGTTCGAGTTAGTTGTAATTCACTTATGAAAACATAGGCTTCATGCATGATCTATTGTAACAATGTACATTATCTTACAAACTTCAGCATAAATTTTTTACATTAAGTATTTCAATTGTTTTAATATTTTAAAAACATTTGTTATTAACATTATATTATATTTTTGTAACCTAATGAAAAATTAATTTTTAAACTCTGGTGATGAACATTTTTTATTGAATTAGGTAAGCAAATTTTTAATTTGATTTTGTTTTTTAATTATATGCTAATGACAAACTAATTAAAAAAATAAGAATCTTATTAACCATTGTCTTAGAGGATATTGGTTAAGGAACTAAAATATATATAAAAAAATATTTATTATGAAAATCATAATAGAATAGCATAAAAAAACCATGAATAACACAAATCTATGTATCTGAGTTTAAATTCTTTCTTCTTTTAATTTCTTAATCAGTATATTTGAAGGATATTGATTAACATTTAAAAATAAATAAATACACGTTTAGGGACATGAATTTGTCATTTTGTTGGTATATTTTTTTAGTAGCTAGACAGGATCCGAGTCCCACTCTCAGTCTCTTACCCTTCCATACAATATTTTATTTCTTTAGTACCACCAATATACAAAATTACAGCACACTGGTATACACACTATTCTCCGCGGTGGTGGGTCGTGACTGCTTGTTGCATAGGAAAGTCTAATTTGTAAGCCACATTCTAGCAACCTACCTTAGGAGACCTAGTAACTTTTTGGAGAAAAGCAACTTTATCAATCTCCCCAAACACCAAATTATATATCATTCTGAAATTATAATTACGGAGTATCTTAAAATCTTAAAACAATGCTTATTTTTTGAAACACAATGAGCCACCTAATGATCCTTCTCCAAATGGTCTCTTAGGCTCTTGCAGCTGAAAATTAGTTTGGTTAAGGCCACTGAAGGGATAATTGAAGTTGTTAATCAATGACTCATATGGAGAAACTGGGTGGGGGATCACAAGTGGAGGACGAAGTGGAAAGGTATGTGAAGAAAAAACAATAATTTTACTTTGTCCCAATCGTTAGCACTATCATAAATACATTAGTGATGAATTTGTTAATTTGCATCTTCAGTTTATAGAAGCACCAACGACAAAGAGGCACACTTTTTGATGTACCAATCAGTTCAACGGACTCGGGGTTGACAAAGATATGGAAGCTTCTTTTTTAAATATATTAAGCTTGGTTGTAATGTTCCATCTAACACTACTACAAAAACCACTTTTTACATCAGTTGTTACTCCATCATAACCTGCCTACAAAGATTGTTTTTTAAATTCTAACAAACACTCTGCCCATTTTCTCCTTATTGTTGTTATGTCATCCATGTCTAACGCTGTAGCATCACCAAACCACTGCAACAATGAGTAGGTATATAATAAACCAGTGAACAAGCATATTCAAAGCGTTACCAAAACAGTTTTCATGTACACTACTACCGCAACAGGTTCAACTTAACATACCTTGTTCCATTCAGTCTTCAAACCTCCACGAACTATGTTCCACATCCAGTGCATTACGTAATACCCACATTCAAAGCCTCATGTAATATCACTAAATTTAATTAAGGTAATTTGGGTGATATTTGCGTAATTAAACGGATTTACGAAAGTAAGGGCAGTTTGGTCTTTGTCGGAGGTGCGGGTGTAGTTAGTAATTGCTGGATGCACCCCCTGTTTCTTGTTAAAAACCAGCAGAATACGTTTTCTGCCATTCTCTCCTTCTCTTTTCTTCTCCTCTGATTTTCTCTCCACTCCCAAGCTCTCTTCTTGCCATTTCCACTTGTTTAGTGGTTGGATTCACAAAACAAGTAAGGAAGAAAGCCCTTTTTTTTGTTCTTTGTTGATTTGAGCCTTGGGTGTTGGTGATTTGACGAGAAGAGTGAGTTTTGAATCTGCCCATTGTCGTTCAGTGCTGCTGAACCGTGATTGGAAGCCATAGCTGGTCTACCCTCCTATTTGGTCTATTGAACTCTAAGGTTTGAAATCTCCTCCTATTTCTCCTTGATTCTTGAGGTTAGGGTTAGGGTTTGGAGTGAGGTTGTTGAATGTTGAGTTTTAAGAGGGTGAGACAGTTTTTAAGTATGATTTGGAGTGGGTAGAAGTTGATTTTGAGCTGATATGGTGTTCCATGCATAAATCATACATGCATGTTCATGACAGCCAAGAACACCTATTTGGGCAGTTCTAGTGTTCTGTCCATAGCAGGAGCTATCGGTGTCCAAATGGTATGAAACTGGTGCCATTTGAAATTTAAGAGAGTTACGTTTGCTTTGAAATTTTTGTGCTATTTTTGGAGACTCCTAGAAATTGTGGTGCAGAGTTATAACAGGCTGTTATACTCTGTTTTTAGCAGATTTTTCTGCTGCAGAGGGCCATTTTGCAGAAATCATAACTCTGTCTAGGATGACCCAAATCGAGTGTTTTCAGTGGCTATAGAAAGATGAGTATGTGAATTTAATTCCTGTAAAATATCAGATCATTTGGACGAGTGACCTGGTGTGGGTTGTCCTCGAAAGATGGCTGGTTGAGTGGTCTGTTGCTGTCAGCACTATTTTTAGTGCATGACAGTTCTGGTTTTTGGTTTGCTGCAGAGGCTGTGGTTCATGATTTTTGATGAAATTAGTTTTGTTTAAAAGATAAGAGATATATCTTGATGCCTCTAAATTCTCGTGATTTTAGGAGCTTTACACAAGGATTTGTGATTTTTCCAAGTGGGTGTAAATCTGCAGAATTTTATGCAGCAATTTATGCTTTTCTGTATGTTTTGCTAGAGATATATGCTTTGTACAGATATAATGGTGTTTGATATGTGATTGTATGCCTTGTTAGGGCGTGACACCGAGGGTGTCAGTGGCGGGTGCCACAGAGCAGGGAAAGAACTGTAGAGCTCGGCTTTGCCAAGTAAGTTCTTGGTCCCTTGGGGATGTTTCCCACTTGCTGTGTTCCACCACACTCCGAGGGAGTGATGGTTGCATTCATGATGAATTCATTGATGGTTGTTGCATCCTCATAATGATATGTATGTTTGCATTTATGCTTGAGAAATGTATGATACCTGTTGTTAGATCTTCTGGCCAGTTAGATAGATATGGACCTCCCTAGGAGATGGGTTTCCTCCTAGTTTGGTTTGCTCATGGTTGATGAGATCCAGGGGTCGGTGATCCCTCAAGACCAAGAGATAGGTGTGTCCCGTCGCGGTTATTGCCTATTCTTGGAGGTACCACATACGTGTGTCCATGCGTAAGGGGTAGCTCCCGATGGGATGGCACGAGTGTGAGTTCCTGTCTCACACTGAGATTGGCGTTGATGAGATCCGCCGTACATAGAGCAAGATGACTTGCTTGTATTGTTATGAGGGCCGGGTGGCCAGTATGCTTGTGATACCTGATGACTTGTGTCATGTGAGTGAGCCAGGGTGGAGGAGGTGCCTCCAAGGACCCTGAGCTTACTGAGATGTTTATCTCACCCCGTGTGGGACTTATGTTATTTCAGGTGACTCTTTTGGCAGAGAGGAGCGGTCTCAGGGTGAGAGGCCCCAATAGAGACAGTGACTGCTTGGCTGTGCGGCAGCAGGGAGAGTTGGGTGGCTCAGATGTGTTTTGGTGATGCTTTGTACCCTTGTAGAGGGAAGATATGTGTGTGTGCACATATATTATGCTGTGTTTATGCTATGTATGCCCTCGTGGGAGGAAGGATCTTTGAGATCAAGGCGATGTATGATTATTCTTTTGTATAGACACTTTGAGTGTCAGATGATGTATTTGTACATAACCAGTTTATGTTATGTATTGATGTTTCCTCCTGTTATATCTGTTGAGATATTTGTGTTTATCTGCCTATGGTTATGTTGATGTGATTTTGGATCAGCAGGGGCTTGTGTTGCTTTGTGTCTTTGAGGTTATATGTTCCATACATAATGTAATCAAGAAATATGGTTTTCGGTTATGCTTCCGCAAAGTTTTTAATTAAAGTGATTAAGTGCTATTCTGATAAATAATAATGTTAATACACCAGGTGCACACGGGGTGTTACACCTCCTTTTTGAACGTTGCTCAATAATTTGCATAGTAACAATGATTTTATTAGGCACAACAACTAAGTACATAATATCGTCACATACGTCCATCATTACAAGAATTAAATTACTTACCTTGAGTTCAATCCAGTGTGATCCAGCTAAATTACATTTACCATCGACACCGGCATTCAATGTCTTAAGTGCACTAATTTACCAAAAGCAACATACGTTTGGGTTAACGCCTTAAGTTTATCTTGCAGGGATTAATTCCGTTGAGAATTTAAAAATATGATAAATTGAAAACAACTTACTTGTTAATGACAACTTTGATGTGAATGTCGGGCTTCTTCCGCAAAGAACAAAACCATACAATTGTATGCTGATTAGGACATAGAACAAATAGTTGCTAATGGCCCCTGCATTGTTTCCGTCATTAGCAATTACATATACACATACATAATGTGATAATTGGACACTATATGCAGCAAACTTACTGATTCAAATACGCGCCTAGGTACAACTGCCTTTGTGATTCCTTGACCCATGTTTGAATGTATAGTTGGCAGTCAGCACGTTTATCCTTTGCATTGTGTATCATTTGGGGCTCAAAGAACCTATACACAGAACTATAACCCAACAATGTACTCGACTGATCCAAAAACCTACATTTAACATTTCACATATGAGTGAAAAACAAATTTATATATATATATATATTATATATAGATCACATCAGTTATGTATAATTTAATGAGTATAACACGTAGTTAACGCCCATATACTTACATAATCCACAGCTGTAGGATAGAGATGTTCAAATATTTGTCACCTCCTATTATTTCATTAATATCTGAATATGTTATACAGAAGGATGTTTCTACAGTCGCAATCCCAAACTTTGCTCCATTCCAAATCAACTTCACAGGCCTGTGGTAGACTTCGTACAACAGCATAAGTAATTTATCTAAAGGATCCACTTCACACACCTTACTAGACCTTTGTACAGGTTCAACTAAGTTTTTGGACGAATCCAGTACATCCTAGTAAAGCAAATGATAACACTATAACATGTGTATAACTGGTCAGCTTAATATGCGTATATACAATGTAATTGGCGTCAAACAAAAATGTGTACCTTTTGAGATATTGTTTTGATTAAATTTTTTGGCCAAGCAACAAACGTTTGCAGGGTATCTTTCATATACTTTATCTCTGACGTGGGAAATGGAACTTCCGCGTCGCCGTCAACAATTGTTTCAACAATGACTCTTGCGACGTCATCACCATAATATGTGTTGTGAATTGTGGAGGGGACGTCATGGAATTTACCCAACGCAACTAGGACCAAGGACCCACACCGATGAATGTACAACCCCATAGATTTTCTCCCAGCTTCAACATTTTCTTCAGCAAATGCATCGGTTGCTGCTTCTGCACAACTTCCCTTAGTGCTAACACGCGCAACTAATTCCTGGAAATTTGGTTCAACCTGCGGTGAATGTTGGGTTCCCAGTTGGGTTAACTCAACCTTTACTACTGCCTTCACTTTTTCATTGACCTTGTCCTCCCAATGTTGATTCAATTTCTCAATAATTTTTTCATATTTCTCCTCTACTTGTCTCGTGCATTTTTCCTTGATATTTTTAATGATACCATCCAACTGGGCTGGGTTGATGGATCCAGATGAAGTACTTGATACACGTGAACGGCGTCCAAAGTATTGGCCAATGGTGACACCTATCCCTACTGCACAAACCCTTCCAGGGTGCTCTGGTCGACCAATGGCAGCATTTAATATATCTTGTTGACCATGAGGAACAAAGTTGCCTTGTGTCATCTGTTCCTCTAAAGAATCCTGGCACCATTAACATACAAAAACATCATTTCATTATGTATAACTGTATCATGAACAACAATAAAGGCGGTTTGATTGAGCTCACAATTTTATCGGATATTTCTTGGGCGGTGTCAGATGTCATGCGACCATATTTCTTTGTGCGGGCCATCCTCCACATCACATGTCTTGCAATTGGAGACGGCGACATATCAACAATCTCTGAATGCTCAGTATTTGTTGCATCAATCTGTCGCTTCTTGGTTTTTTCATCCATCAACTTTTTCTCAAGCAGGTCGTAACCACCACGAGACAGTACATGGGGTGAGTCATTAAATTTTTGGATTTCTTGTGCCTTTTTCCTGATTCCCTGTCAACAACATAATGTGAAATCATGTAACTGAATAACAAAGCATTTAAGGGTTTCAAAGTTTAACCCAACAACCATACTAAGTTACTTACTACTTGCCAACTAGGTGTTTTTTGGCTAGCAACAAATGCCTCCCAAGTTTGTGCATCTATACCGTATTTCAATGCACCTTCCTGTTGGGTTTTGCTATCTACATCGACATATATGTACTTGGTGGTTAGGTAAGACTTGAATTGTCTCCATCTAGTGCTAACCGATGACATGACCTTCTTCTTTGCTTCATCTCCTTCTGGGATTTCAAACTTTGCCTACATTGTGAACACAACATGTAACAATAGTATATGACTTAATTGTTATTGTAACAAACATAAAAAGTAATCGATTTTACCATAATGTCCTCCCATATTAGGGTCTTCAACGATTCAGGGACATCGTTCCAAGTATCATGGACAATTGGTATTTTTTCTCTTGCCATAACCCCAAGATAGCTTTGGAACCTTTCTTTGTGCGGGCCAGATGCCTTCCCACTTGCAGGATTAACATTCACTGTAGGCTTCTGTTGAGAAAAGTTTCTAACAACTAGGCTTCTTAGACGGGTCGTTTGTCTACCTTTCTTGGACGACGACTCCGAAGGAGTATTTTCTAAAAGTGGAGGCGAATGTGGAGGACTAGCCATCACTGTTACAATAAAACACAAGAAAACATCACATCGGTAATTTGAATGAATTATAGTTTTTAAATGTCAGTTATACTTATGTTAAACCAAAGCAAATGCAATTCACATATACAACAAATAGTTTACCAGATTATGTAACAGTTATGTGTTCCTGTTTTCCCATAAACCTTCATCATGATCATTTCGGTTGGCATGTTTAGCATCAACATCATTGTCTTCGACAATGGAGGGCATTGAAGTTAAGAAAACAGGCATTTCACAAATATCAAGTGTTGCATCGTCACCTACATGATGAATTCTAGTTGATGCTCTTCCCTGTAGAACCACTGAATATCTTGAGTCACACGGATCTTGGATGTAAGAAACCTGTTTTGCTTGCTCCGCCATAATGAATGGTTCGTCTTTGTAGTCGACCTTGTCTAGTTCCACTAATGTAAATCCAAGACGGTCTCGATGCATACCAATATTTCTATTAACCCACTTACACTTAAAAACGGGTACTCGGAATGCAGAATAATCAAGCTCCCAAATGTCTTCAATTATGCCAAAGTATGACATTGACCCTTTTATTGGATTGTTATCAGATGCACCAGAAAAGTGCTCGGAATCAGCGTCAACAGTAACCCCACTATTTTGAAAAGTACTTTTGTCATCTTGCGACTTAGTGTAGAAGGAGTAGTTGTTGATATCAAATCCCTTCCAAGTGGGTACATTCAAATTCGGTCCAACAGCAAACAGTCGTAGCATGGAGGAAGCGTTGTCATCACTGAAATTTTTTTCCTTAAACCATGTAATGAAAGCTTTGTTATGTAGTTGCAAAACCTTCATCATGTTCATTTTTGGGTGAGCTTGGGCCACAACTTGTTTGTGAGCTTCAATGTAAGGCAGAACCTCAGGCGTGTTATTCAAAACATACAAATGAGCTTGTGAAACCTCGTCTCTAGTCTTGGTTACAACATTGAACCCATGTGTACCCTTTCCTCCACATGATTGCACATGATAACTTGTTAGGATCCCAACAGGTTTACCTGCAACAATGTAATCAGAACAGAACTCAATACATTCTTCTGCAACGTACCTTTCAACAATGGATGCTTCAGGTCGGTATTGATTCTTAGTATAACCTTTTAACACCTTCATGTACCGCTCAATTGGATACATCCAGTGTAAAAACACAGGACCACACAACCTAATCTCCCTAACTAGGTGAACAATTAAGTGGACCATTATGTCAAAAAAGGACGGAGGAAAAAACATTTCCAATTGACACAGGATAATAACTGCCTCATTCTCCAAGTTATCCAACTGTGTTGGGTCAATGACTTTCCTACACACGACATTAAACAAAAAACACAACCGAGTTATGGCAACCCTAACTTTGTCAGGTGTTGCGAACACGGCAAGTGCACCGCTCGTTTCAAGTAATAAAGTGGGTAAGTAGAGTATTGTCTCCACAGGGATTGGTATGAATTTCACAATAATTCATGGTCTAAGTAATTGGAAGTAAAAAAGAAAGTATTTTTGAAGAATTTTTGTGTTGTGAATTTGAGTATGTAAATAAAGAACAGAAATTGAAATGAATTCAAAAGCAAATAAAATGAGTTGTAACCAATGGATGTAATAATTATGATTAGGACACAATCCCCTTTGATTCTTCCCTCTTTCACTTAACTAGTAATCAAAATTGATTGCTTCTGATTACTCAGAGAATAAATCTTTTCTAATTTAGCTAATCCCTAATCCCTTAGCGAATTAACCCTTTAACCTGAATCAAAACCCTAATCCCTTAGTGATTTCTATCAAGCTAAGCATTTAAAAGAATATATTATAAGGTTCTGCGGTCACGCATCCCTATCCCTAGGCAATGAATAACTATTACTTTACTCAGGTCAGAAATTAGAACCCCAACATCCCTATTGCGAATCCTAACCCTCAGCACTTAAATAGAATGGTCAGTTCTAAGAAAGAGTAAAACAATTAAGAATAGAGTAAAATAAAACAATCATAACAATCTCATTCAATACCAGTCAAGTTACAGAGGAGTTCACATAGGTTCTTGGCCTAACCACAATACAGAACTTAGCCTGACATAGACATCAGAGATACCAAAGCTGTTAAATAAAACATTATTCTGCAGTAACCTAGCTTTGATTCTAAGTATGAATGATTTCCAGTGGTTTCCAAGCCCTTGAATGGTGTGCAGTAGTCCTTTTCTTCAGTCCCAGAGGCCTTTCTTTTATAGATTGGGTTAATTAGAGTAACAAAGCCCCTGTTTCTGTGCATTTTCGAACCCAATCTTTTTAAATCAGGCAACTGCATCTTCATGGCGCTGATGGCGTGAGAACCCGCGCTGATCGCGCGGGTTTCATGAATGAGGAAATGCCTTCAGACTTTGTGGCGCGACTGGTGCTGTCTCTGGCGCGATCCGCACGAAACATTCGAATAGATGGCGCAGATAGCGTGGCAATCCACGCTGATAGCGTGGACACTTCGAGTTGAAAAGGCTGTCCTGAGCAGTTGGCGCTGGTCACGCAGGTCTTCACGCTGTTAACGCGACTTGTTCGAATTGAGTTCTTGACAATTGCCTTGTGGCGCGGATAGCGCGGATCGCGCGGGACCTTCATTCTGGCTTCTTCTCTTTTTGGCTTCTACTCTCCTCCTTTTGACCTGAAATCATGCTTTTGATAATGGAATGAGATAAATTTAAGTATAAGCAATAAACTAACCTATTCTAAGAGATATTCCTAATTATTTAATTAAATTATAACCTACAACTAGCCTAAAACTAGGATGTGTTAGCAACTCATCAAACAATTCCCAGATTTAATAGTTGCTGTCCTCAGCAACAGACAAAACCTCAAGATAAAAGCAAGGATCAATAACCAAACTTAACCACAATTAACAGTCCTAGAATCATCCTGCTGAGTATAATCAATTCACATCGAAGCTTTCCATGACACTACCAATTCTGTCAAATTATGAGAGTTAACTTGAGTGTTCCTTACAGACTGTGTTTGTTCCGCTCATCACTCAAGTGTATAAGGTTATGATAATCTCTCACTCAACATAGTCACAACACTACCATAAGCTTGAATATATTCTCAACAGATGCAAGCACAACTTGATCAAAAGGTCTTTTCCGGCTTGTAACTTGGCTGGGCTAAGGGTAGGAAAATCTTTGGGATAGTAGCTAATGAGGCTAGATCCAGTCCGTAAGTCCAATCTTGTGGTAATTCATACTCCTTGTTCATCTTTTTCAAACCTGGCAACTTTTATTCAAACTTTTATTCTTTATGGTAACTCAAACAGAAACAAATATAATAACTCTCTATTTTTTTTCTCTTTTTTTTTTTTATAAAGTAAAACCAACAAAACACAGCAACTTCTCAAACTTTCAGCTGGTAATCTCAGGCTTATTATTTTCCAACTGGACTTCTTTGTTTATTCTCTTAGCTTTCCATGCCAATTGGAGTCAACTTGTGTTCCTCTCTGCCTTGATGGACAATTCCCTGTTATTTACTGTCAAAGGACTTTTAGTTCTGCTTTCTCTAGCCTCAGGGAGGTTGGTCAATGTATATGGCTCTGATTTGGGCATCAGAATTGAAATTCTCAGGCTCAAATAGGTAGCAAATGGAAAAGAGTTGAAGGTGAGTCAATTTGGCCCTGGTGTTCAGAAGAAGAAACTGCCTTAATCATGTCAATTCACACCTGCATCCAGAGAAACAATTCAAGTTCTAGAGTACTTATGAAAATGGAGTCTCTCAGAAAAAATTTACCACTGTTTGGCTCAAAACCTCATAGGTGTTACACTCAAGTCAATCTCTGCTGACTTCATTTCAAGCATCAATTCAACTTCAACATGCATATCACATACCAACAATTACAATTCCATTCATGCATCATGCAGTTCATGTTATGTTTCATTTCACACAAGCTTTCATCAGAGATGTTCTATCCATTACTGTGTCCATTCACTTTTTAGTCTGAAAAATCTGATGTGCTTCTAACCTTTATTGAAATAATCAACTAAAAAAAAATTTGAACTACTGACTAAAAAAAATTTCTGTTGGACATCCTTTGTTTCTTGAATGTGATTCTTCAAATAATGCATATGCACCCATTCCCAGATTTAGAAAATTGCTATCCCCAGCAATAACTGAAAAGGATTATGTGCTGCTAAATACTCAATCATGTATGCATTATTTGAGAAATCACAACCAGAATGAAACATTAATCCAAATAGAACACACTTAAAAACAACTAACCTAAAATTGATGTAACATATTGAAAATTAAAAACAAAAACAATAAAACAAAATTAAATGGTCTGTCACTTTGCTACTGGATGCAGCAGCACTTCCTTCTTGTCTCTCTGAATCTCTGCACCCTGAAACTCAGAAAAAATTCCAGATATATACCTGATGCAGTGGGCTGAATTCCCAGATTTATTCCTTTCATTGGTTCAGATTCAGGTAGACTGTGCATCAGTGAATAGTATTAAAAAATAACAGCACAGTTTCAGTTTTTAACACAGCAAGCATGTGTACAAGCATCTGGGGAAATCAATATGCTAAAATTTTCACAGTGTGCCCATGATTCCCAGATTTGGTGTTGCTCACATATTTCAGTTTTTGATGCACATGGGGTCATAAATTGCAGTGCTAACAATCAGTTATATATAAAACCCCACACAGGCCTCAGACACCTGTAATTCCAGATCAAATATACAAGCCAAGCTATAAGTATCAGAGAGTAATTAGCATTCAGCAGGGCTTACCACTGTGGATTCCTAAATTTAAATCTATTCATCTCCAAAAATGACACAATCAGATCAAGAAAAACAAGAACCACAAAAAATCATCATCTTCCATGGATGTGCATAGCTAACGATTCCCAGATTTAAATTCAGACACCCATGGCATATACAGCAGAAGAATATTTTTTTTTTACCTCACACGAATCGTGCCACAACTGGCGCTAATCGCGTGGATATGAATGAAGGCTGGCGCGGATAGCGCCATGATCCACGCGATTAGCGTGGGACTTGAAAAATAGAAGCCTGGGTTCGAACAATTGGCGCGGTTAGCGCCACCATTCACGCGATTAGCGTGAAATGATGCAGATGAATAGCTCTAGTTCGAACATCTCACGCGGTTCGCATGGGATTTCACGCGGTTAGCGTGAATTGGCTGCCTCTTGGTGCGGTTAGCGCCATGCTTTAAGCTGCCCTTCTTCTTTCTTTTTGTATTGCTTTTTATTTTATTTTACCTAACTAAAAATGCATGAAACTTAAATGACTAAAATTTAAACATGCATAAATATAAATCTACTACTATCAAAATTAAAAAGGACTTAAAGAAACTGTGTATTTACAATAGTAACCAATTTCTCGGAAAGGATTCCAAGAAGTGCTCATTTAACGTCTTGAGCTAGATGCTTCCTTCTGTTAATCATTTGTGGCATTGAGTGGAACAGAAACCACATTTCCATCCACTTGGTCTCCAAAGTAAAGCTTCAACCGACATTTGTTAACTTTAAAAGTCCTGTCCTTGTCTAAAGAAGAGATTTCTACTATTCCATAAGGACAAATCTTTTGCACCAAGAATGGACCAGACCAACAGAGTTTTAACTTACCTGGAAAAAACTTCAGGCGAAATTTGGAGAGCAATACCTGTTGTCCTGGCTCAATTTCTTTTTGGCGAATTTTATTATTACGCCACTTCTTGGTCTTCTCTTTACTGGCCCTAGCATTCTCACCTGTAGCTACAGGTGTTTCCCCTGCAGTTTGACATTTCCAATGTGCGACATCCAACTTTTTGGCACAATTCTTCTTAGATGTTTCCACAGTCTTTTCTAGAACCCTTTTTAGCTTAACCTTAAGTGCTCCAATTGGAAAATCATTTCCTTTCTTCTCAAGCACATCAACAACTTCTTGTATGGTCTCTTGGCTTTGAGTTTCCAGCTCTTCTTTCAGTTTTTCTTCCTCTGTTTGACCTGCACAATTTACATTATCCAGAAAATCTAGCCTAGAACAATTATGTTTGTCAAATGGATTTTTCACAGTATCAAAAACATTAAAAACAACAGATTCATTATCCATCCTAAGTTCTAATTTGCCCTGCTCTACATCAATTAAGGCCCTAGCAGTTGCTAAAAAAGATCTACCTAACAGCAGAGGGATTTCACTTTCACCCTCCATGTCTAGACTATGAAATCTGCAGGGAAAATAAATTTGTCCACTTTGACTAAAACATCTTCAATTACCCCAGATGGTTTCCTCAGTGAGCGACCTACAAGTTGTAGAGAAACTCTGGTGGGTTTCAATTCAGAAATACCAAGGGACTTACAAACTGATAATGGCATTAAATTTATGCTTGCCCCAAGGTCACATAATGCTCTTCCCACATTAATATTCCCTATTGCAATAGGGATATTGAAGCTTCCTGGGTCTTTTAGCTTTTGTGGAAGCTTTCTCTGTATGATAGCATTGCACTCTTCAGTAAGTGCAATAGTTTCACAGTCCTGCAGTTTATGCTTTCTAGACAACAGTTCTTTCATAAATTTTGCATAATTAGGCATGTTAGCTAATGCTTCAGCAAATGGAATATTAATGTGCAATTTCTTAAACATGTCTAAAAACCTGGCAAACTGCTGCTTTTGAATTTGTTGTTTGGACTGCACTGGATATGAGGGTTTCTCAAAGCGAGAGAAATCCCATTGTTTCTTTGGAGGTGCAAATTTTTTTTCTCCTCTTTCTTTATTTGAAGGTTCTGCTACCTCTGGTTCTGCAGCAACTGTGGTATTCTCCTCCTCATCTTCTTTATTGCTTACCTTAGGCTTTTCCTGAGGGGTGATTACCTTTCCACTCCTAGTAGTGATTGCATTGACATGTTCCCTTGGATTCACTATGGTGACACTAGGGAACTGCCTTTGAGGCCTTTTAGATATTTGCTTTGCCAATTGACCAATTTGGTTCTCAAGATTCCAGATGGAAGCATCTTGATTTCTATGATGAGCTCTAGTCTCATTGATGAAGGCATTGGTGGCTTGAATGTGCTCAGTAGTCGTTTTTGACAGCTGCATTACGACTTTCTCAAGTTCAGAAATATTTGTGGTTGGAATGGGAGGGGGCTGCAGATAATTGTTAGATTTATAATCTAATCCTCCTCCTTGGAATTTCCTCTGATAATTGTTCCCTGCAGCAAAATTCTGGTTTCTCTGATACTGCTACTGCTGTCACTGGTCATTCCAGATTCCATTAACCTGCACAGGGTCAGCTCCAACAAGAATAGGACATACATTAGATTCATGCTCACCTTGGCAATATTCACAGCTGACGCAGGGCATGCTATTGGATGAAACTTGGGCTGCAGAGACTTGAAGTTTGTCTATTTTTTCAGTTAATTTAGCCAGCTGATGGGCTAAGATTTTCTGCTCTGCAAGCATGGCATCATTGCTGGACAGTTGGATTGGTTCCCTTTTTGGCTGAATCATGACACTTTCATTTTCATTATGAGCAAGGGAGTTAATCAGCTCATATGTCTGAGCTGCAGTTTTTGACCTTATTGTACCCCCTGCTGCAACATTAACAATCATGCATGACTCAGGAGTCATACCATTAAAGAAAATACGTACTTGCTTACCCACAGGCATGTCATATTGTGGGCATCTCCTGATTAATTCCTAGAATCTATGCCAGGCAACACATAGGGTCTCTCTTCCATTCTGAGTGAAGTTGGTGATTTCACTTACCAACCTGTTATATTTGTCCATTGAGAAGTATTGAGAGAAAAATCTTGAGACTAGTTCGTCCCAAGTAGTGATGCTATTTGATGTTTGTCTGTTCAACCATCTCAGTGCATGTCCCTTAACAGCAAAAGGAAATAGGCTTAACCTTACAACATCATCTGAAACCCCTTGGTGTCTGATAGTGTCATAGATTCTCAGAAATCTGTCAATGAAATCATGAGGGTCTTCAAAGTCTTCCCCACCAAACTGACTGCGTTCCACCAAAGCAATCAATGAAGGATTAATGTCAAAGTGATTTGCTTGTATGGGTGGTCGGACAATATTGGAGTTTGGTCTTGTGAACATTGGAGCCAGAATATCCTCCATCAGTTCATCTTCTGGTCATGGTCTTGGCTGATGATTTTTGTAAGGACCTTGAGATCTGGCGCGAGTGGCGCGAGGCACCGCGCGGTTAGCGCCAGGTCCTTTGGTAGAAAACCCTGTGATGGGTGTGGCGCGGTTAGCGCCAAGTCTGGCACTGATAGCGCCAGAGCCACGGGAAGATGGCGTCAAGGGGGCCAGGTGGGCGCGGGTGGCGCTAGGGTCTCTGGAAGGTCACGCTGAGAGCGCCAATAGTGGCGCCAGGGGTGCCAAGATTTCCAGCCGGCGCGGATCGCGGGGGGTGTGGTGCGGATGGCGCCACAGGTTTGGCCAATTCACGCTAGTAGCGTGGATGTGGTGCGAGTAGCGCCACCATGGCGAGGCAGCTGGCGCGGGTAGCGCCGGAGGTGGCGCGGATCGCGCCAGACCTCCGGCAGGACCAGTATATAAAGGGGGGTCGCGTTTTTGGAGGAAGAAACCTTCTTCTTCTTCCTCTGAACGTCCAACCTCTATTTTTGAGCCTCCCAAGCTTCCTAAACCCATAGTTCTTCACCCAAATCGCTTCCTAAGCCTTGTAAACTTCCTAGAAACCAAGTGGGAGTGAGAATCCTTCCTCCCTATTCATTGAAACCCCAGAGAACTCACCCTCTAAGAGAGGCTGCAGAGAACTCGAAATTGGGCGAGGAACGGCGATGGTTCAGTGCACCAAGGCTAGGGAGAGTAGCCCAGAGGCCTTCCTCGGTGGTTCTGAGGTAAGAAACTCGAGTTTCTCCGATTGATTTTGGATTTGGGGGTTTTGATGAATAGTGACCCATCTGTGATAGAGCTAGAATTAGCTCTGGGTTCAGTTGAGAGAAGTGTTTAGAATAATGAGAAGAGGAAGGATTAGCTTTCAGTTTGTGATTTGATGAATGTTGGTTGTGGCTCTAGGTTGTGCATGTGTGACTTGGACTGAGTCACTTGATTTGAGACATGCAAGAGCCAAAATGATGGGCTTGTGGTGCCTGTGAGGCCATGGGAACGGTGTCTAGTGATTAGACCGTTCAAGCCCTATGGAAACCCTGAGTATTTGGGTGATGAGAGCTGAGATGCTCATTGTCTATGGCTTGGGCTGAGTCTGTGGGGACTCTGAGGCCATGGTTGATCTATGATGGACCACTGAGGGTCTATGGAAGGGCTTGTAGAGGATGAGCTTGAGAAACCTTAGGTAATGACCTGGGTTGATAGAAAGGACTGAGGTTCCTTTCTTTGAGACAGTTGAGGACTGTCTGATGAGCTTGTGAATGGGTATGTGCTTGAATGGTCTGTAATGTGCTGTTGGTTACCTTGATAGGGCTTGACACGAGGTGTTAGAGGAGCAGACCATCGTTCAAAGAGCAGAGCTGTGAGTCAAAGCTTGCCAGGTAAGCTCATCGTTTTGGGAATTAGTCCCTTTCTCTTGTTTGCCACCCAAGCGGGTGATAGTTGCATGCCATGCTTGTATATGTATGTATTCATGAGCATGCTGTGGAAAGAAAGGCCATGTGGCCTGTTGTTATTGATTATATGCGTATGTGAGCCTGGAAGGCTAGATGAACGGTACTTGGAGTGATAATCAGACCGTTCTAGATATATAAATGTTGATGAACCTTAGGCTAGACACCGAGATGGTGTGAGGGTGTTTGGACACCTGTGGCTTCAGGTGTGAGGCCTTAGGCCTTTGGATTGATGAACACTGTGAGAGTGTTCTGTAATTGAGATGAAGACCACGAGGTGGTTATTGCTGGAACCTACAGGATACTAGACTAGTATCGGGCTAGATGAGGTTCCCTAGCCAGAGGAAGAGTTTGAGGACTCCCTGGAATAGCTGAGATTCCATGGGAGGTGCCACTGCTCTTCATTAAAGCCCTAAGGGTGGATTGCCCTACATGGATGTTCCTCCTTAGGCAGTGAAATTGAAAGTCCTGGAGGGTTTCCCAAGCCAGGGTATGTGATTAAGTCCTGGAGGGTTTTCCCAGGCCAGTGCTGTGAAAGTCCTGAGGGGTTGGGTGCCTCCTGTGTGAGATGATCCCTCTCAGGCTAGTGTTTGGAAGTCCTAAGAGATTGAGTGCCTCCAGTGTGAGATGATCTCTCTTAGGCATGTGATTGATAGTCCTGTGGGACGGTGCTCCCGTTGTGGATGACTCCTCAGGTAGAGGAAGTCCTGTGGGACGGTGCTCCCGTTGTGGATGACTCCCCAGGCAGTTGAGATGGAAGTCCTGATGGATGGTGCTCCCTGTGTGGATTGACTCCTCAGGCACGTGTTGTGGAAAGTCCTGGAGGTGATTGCCCATTTATGGATGTTCTTGCCCAGGCATGTGTTATGAAAGTCCTGGTGAGGCCAGGCAGTAGACAGGTATGTTGTATCTCTAAGAGAGGGCATCCCGAGGGGATGAGAGCCTAGAGCCTCTTAGATGAGCCATATCTGGATTCTTGAAGTCCTGAGTTGAGAGATTCCTCAGGCAATGGGTGTGTGAAGTCCTGAGTAGGTGACTCAGGCAATGCTGGTTTCAGGAGGCGATGCCTCTTTGGTATGAGAAGTTTCCAGTGGTTGACATTTATGATATGGTACCTCTGTGAGAGATCGGTGAGATATCTCTGAGATGGCCTGAGAGCCAGTATGAGGTGAGAGATATCTGATGCTGAGAGCATCCAGTTAGTACCCAAAGAGTTGGGGAATGTGTGACGGCCAGGATGATGTCCTAGGCCCAGTTATGTTTGTGCTTGGTGGTGAACCAGGGTAAGGGAGGATCTCCCAGAACCCTGAGCTTACTGAGACGTTTGTCTCACCCTGTGTGGGGTTTGTGGTTTTCAGGTACTTCTAGAGGAGAGAAGTTACCACAGGGCAGGGGGCCCGAGCTGAGTATGCTGGAGTGTCATGGGCTGCAGATGAAGACTAGAAGAGTCTCTTTCTTTTGATCTCTGTCTTGTATTTCTGTATAAGTATAGGGTGTGAGTGTACACCCGTTGTATGTACATATTTATGTTATATAACCACAGATGTGGTAGAACTTATGAGTTGTATATATATGTACAGGTGTTGATGTATATTAGTTATGTTTCCTCCTGATATCTCTTGTTAGATTTCTATGTTTTCTGCCTATCTTTGTTTTATGTTTTACATCTGCCTATGTTTTATGTTTGAGTTAACTGGATCAGCAGGGGCTTGTGTTGTGATGCTTTGTGCTGTGTTTTTATATTCCATGCATAATGTAATCAAGAAAAACGATTCTATCGCTTCCGCACTGCATTCAGATAACGATGATAGCGCGCTTATGATATTATTAATGATAACACGTCTGGGGTGTTACAATTTTGTTCTTCAGCCATCTCTATCTCTGACTCGAATTCAGGAATTGAATCAAAATCAAAGTTTTCTGCTTCTCTCCTTCTTTGTCTGGCTAGTCTCCTTCGAGCAGTTCTTTCTGTCTCAGGGTCGAACTGTAAATTCTCAAGATTAGCTAAACCTCGCATAAACTCAGAGAAGTGATTAGTAACAAAATTTTCCAATCACAAAGATTAAAATTACTATGAAATCAGTTTACCAATCCCCGGCAACGGTGCCAAAAACTTGTTGCGAACACGGCAAGTGCACCGCTCGTTTCAAGTAATAAAGTGGGTAAGTAGAGTATTGTCTCTACAGGGATTGGTATGAATTTCACAGTAATTCATGGTCTAAGTAATTGGAAGTAAAAAAGAAAGTATTTTTTTGAAGAATTGTTGTGTAGTGAATTTGAGTATTTAAATAAAGAACAGAAATTGAAATGAATTCAAAAGCAAATAAAATGAGTTGTAACCAATGGATGTAATAATTGTGATTAGGACGCAATCCCCTTTGATTCCTGCCTCTTTCACTTAACTGGTAATCAAAATTGATTGCTTCTGATTACTCAGAGAATAAATCTTTTCTAATTTAGCTAATCCCTAATCCCTTAGCGAATTAACCCTTTAACCTGAATCAAAACCCTAATCCCTTAGTGATTTCTATCAAGCTAAGCATTTAAAAGAATATATTATAAGGTTCTGCGGTCACGCATCCCTATCCTAGGCAATGAATAACTATTACCTTACTCAGGTCAGAAATTAGAACCCCAACATCCCTATTGCGAATCCTGACCCTCAGCACTTAAATAGAATGGCCAGTTCTAAGAAAGAGTAAAACAATTAAGAACAGAGTAAAATAAAACAATCATAACAATCTCATTCAATACCAATCAAGTTACAGAGGAGTTCACATCGGTTCTTGGCCTAACCACAATACAGAACTTAGCCTGACATAGACATCAGAGATACCAAAGCTGTTAAATAAAACATTATTCTGCAGTAACCTAGCTTTGATTCTAAGTATGAATGATTTCCAATGGTTTCCAAGCCCTTGAATGGTGTGTAGTAGTCCTTTTCTTCAGTCCCAGAGGCCTTTCTTTTATAGATTGGTTTAAATAGAGTAACAAAGCCCCTGTTTCTGTGCATTTTCGAACCCAATCTTTTTAAATCAGGCAACTAAATCTTCATGGCGCTGATGGCGCGAGAACCCATGCTGATTGCGCGGGTTTCACGCTGATTGTGGCGCGACTGGCGCTGTCTCTGGCATGATCCGCGTGAAACATTCAAATAGATGGCGCGGATAGCGTGTCAATCCATGCTGATAGCGTGGGCACTTAGAGTTGAAAGGGCTGTCCTGAGTAGTTGGCGCTGGTCACGCAGGTCTTCACGCTGTTAGCGCGACTTGTTCGAACTGAGTTCTTGACAATTTCCTTATGGCGCAGATAGCGTGGATCTTGGCGCGGATCGCGTGGGACCTTCATTCTGGCTTCTTCTCTTTTTGGCTTCTACTCTCCTCCTTTTGACCTGAAATCATGCTTTTGATAATGGAATGAGATAAACTTAAGCATAAGCAATAAACTAACCTATTCTAAGAGATATTCCTAATTATTTAATTGAATTATAACCTAAAATTAGCCTAAAACTAGGATGTGTTAGCAACACATCATCAGGCAATATTCCCCGAATCGCTACAGGCAATATTTGTTGCATTAGGACATGACAATCATGAGACTTCAACCCAACTAATTTCAGATCATTCACCGAAACAAGGCTCTTTATATTTGAAGAGTATCCTTGTGGGACCTTTATTCTCCGCAAACATTGACAAAAAGCTTTTTTCTCTTTTGTTGACAATGTGTGACATGCTGGGGGCAAATACGTTTGGCTTTCTGTAATAATTGGATGTAATTGCTTGCGTATACCCATCTCAACCAGATCTTGCCGACTCTTCAAATTATCCTTGGTTTTGCCTGCAATGTTTAGGAGGGTGCCAATTAAACTATCGCAAACATTTTTCTCAACATGCATAACATCTATACAATGCCTTACATCAAGATCGGCCCAGTATGGAAGATAAAAAAAATTGACCTTTTCTTCCAAATATTTTTGTCATTAGCATCTTTCTTCTGGGTCTTCCCAAATACTGTTAGGATGTCCTGAACACGGTCGTGGACCTGGTGCCCAGTTAACGGCTTAGGCGCAGACATTTTTTCTTGACTTCCAAAAAAAGCTTTTTTAAGTCGACGATACGGATGATAAAGATTCAGAAATCTCCGATGTCTTGTATACACAGTCTTCTTCCCATGTTTTAGTTGGATGAATGATGTGTCTTTTTAACAAATATGACATGTATAATGGCCCTTCACACAATATCCACTCAAATTTCCATATGCTGGAAAGTCGTTAATGGTACAAAAAACCATGGCACGCAACACAAAGGTGTCGTGCATGTGGCCATCAAAAACTTCTACCCCGTTTACCCTCAATTTTCTCAAGTCGTCGATCAATGGCGCAAGATACACATCAATATCATTTCTTGGCTGTCTTGGTCCCGAGATCATCATACACAACATAATGTATTTACGCTTTATGCACAACCAAGGCGGGAGATTGTATATCATCAACAACACCGGCCACGAATTGTGGTTAGTACTAAGATTACCGAATGGATTCATTCCGTCAGAAGCTAGGGCAAGCCGTAGGTTCCTTGGCTCATCCCCAAAGGTTGGATACAAATGATCAACTTTAGCCCACTGTGGAGAATCGGCTGGATGTCGGAGAAGTCCATCAATTTTCCTCCCATGTGCATGCCAAGTAAGATTTCTTGCGTCTTCTGCATTAGCAAACAAGCGCTTAAACCTTGGAATCATGGGAAGATACCAACACACTTTTGCTAGACGACTGTTATATCTGAACGAATCATCATTACATTCACCGTCACTGAGTTTGTATCGCGAAACCCCACATGTCGGGCAATTCTTCAAATCAGCATATTCATTTCTGTACAACATGTTGATTTGAGGGGGAGCTGCATGAAGATCACTTGAAGAATAAAGCAACATGTGAAGACTTGGATGTTTTGGCTTTCAACATGGTTCAAAGATTGAAGAATGTAGTTTTGTGATTTAATGTAAAAGGATTGAAAGCATCTTGATGATCCAAGCTTTGCATACATATCATTCATATATATTTTAAGCATTGTATCATATAGATTCTAAGTAATTGATTTAGAACTTAAAAAGAAGCTAAGTCTTTTGGAAAAATAGCCTAAGTCTGCTTTAATCGATTATTTACTTAAAAGAATCGATTATTTTGTTCATAAGGCTTTCTAGAAAATCATCATGAACACTTTAATCGATTACATCATCGGATTAGTCGATTACATGAATCTTAGCATACTTAGAAATTGGCTATGTGACTGGTTTAATCGATTACCATATATCTGTAATCGATTACATGTCTATTCTGAAAATACAGTCACTCTGCCTTAACCGATTACCACTCTTTGTAATCGATTATTTAGTTCAATTCATGTTTCGCATACACACTGGCTTAATCGATTACCAATAATTGTAATCGATTATATTACACAAACATGATTTTGACATAGGTCTGGTTTAATCGATTATTCTGTACTGTAATCGATTATTTTGCATAAATAGGATTTTTGCTCAGTCTGGTTTAATCGATTACGCGTCGGGTTAATCGATTGTTTGTTCCGTTAACTGAAATCCTGAACTTACCAAAGTCATTTTAATCGATTACAGGAGCGTGGGGAGTGCTTTTAATCGATTAATTCAGTTACAAAAATTAGTATATATTGAACCTTTGCCTCTTGTGATCAATAATTAATTTAGATTCATTCAGTACTTGATCTTTTTGAATTCTGAGCATTATAAAAGCTTTCTAAGGATTCACAAAGGCATTCTTCTGGGTTTATAGAGTCTTTCTTCCATTGATTCATTCATGGGTCACTAAGGTGTTAGTGAAGTAAGCTATTCTTTCACAAAGGCTAAGGAAAGTTGTTCTGCATAATTGGTTTGCATTCAACCTGAGATTTTCATTCATATGCATTTCATTCTTGGATCATCAGGTGAATTCTTTCCTTACTCTTTGTGGGTGTAAAAGTTTTATGTTGAAATCTTTGTATTTGTGGTTCTATTGTAAGTGATTTTTCTTTCAAGTGGAGATAGTTTTTCTCCAAGTAGAGATAAGGTTTCTCCAAGGACAGCTGAGTAGTGTTCTCAGTGTGGGTGTGGTTTCTAAGGATCTAATAGAGTTTTAGATCTCTGAACTTCATCTAGGGTTGATGAAGAGAAGCCTGTAAATACTTGTAAGAATAATATTTGCAATAGTGGAACTCTACTCTAGAGTTGAGTAGAAGAAACTGGATGTAGCCTCATAGGTTTTGAGGTGAACCAGTATAAATCTTGTGTTCTGATTTAAATTCTGCAGATTTGACTATACTTGTGTGAATTCTGTTTTGCATGTGTGTTGTTGTGGCATAACAAGTCTTGGATTAATTTTGTGATAAAGATTCTTGTTTGATTTTGTGATAAAGATCCAAAGGGCAATAAAACTCTGATTTGAAACTCTGATTTTCATCATAGAAATTGTAATTTACCAAGACTAACCAATTCACCCCCCTCTTGGTTAAGTGTGAAGTGTTCCTTATTTTCCACACAACACACAATCATTAGGACATGCATGGATTTTTTGGTACTCCATTCCAACGGGACATAATATCTTTCAGTAGCATTTTTTTTAACAAAGATAACAATTCCGTAAAGCTGTTGTCACTCCACCCAAATCTTGCCTTCAAGTTAACCAAAGCTAACACCACTGACAATCTTGTGAACGTTGAGCAATCTTCATACAAAGGGATCTTCGAATCACTTTGTAATTCGTCATACACAGATGCATGTGCTTGTTGAAAATTCTCTTCTCCAAGATCACATATCATGTCTTCTAGACGATCGTGTGGAGCTTCATGATGTTTGGCATTGGTCTCTATTGTTGGCCTCGATGGCAATTCACCATGCCATATCCAATTTGTGTAATTCGAAAGGATGCCATGACAGATTAGATGTGATCTAATCTCATCGATTGATTGCCATCTCCCATTCACACATTTAAGACATGGACAAAAATAATTTCCACGTAGACTAGGTGCATTATGTGTGACAAAGATTAGGAATTGTTCAACACCATTGCAGTACTCGTCACTAATCCGCGGTGCTCTCATCCAAGTACGATCCATGATTTCACTTATCTGGCATACACATTTTGTAACTCTTTAGTTACAACCCCATTCATGAAGTCTTATTTTATACATCATTGATACATACATGTTAAGCATGAGTTGGTTAATTTAATGAAATTTCGGCAGCATTTCCCATTGGTCTCCAAGTACACAACATGAGAGAGGTGACTTGTTGTCACCACCTTCATGTATGCACTTCGAGAACAAAGGAAAATGCAGCAAACCGAAATGTCATTAAATGAACCGACTCATACTTAACATATTTGTACAAATCGTGTATAAAATAAATAACATCCCAAACTGTCCGAACGGACAGTTCAAGATTCAATTCAACGATTAATCCAAACTATCCGTATTAATCATCGAATTGAACCTTGAACGGGGAACTAAGGTTAACCAACTATGAACTGTAGGTTATGAGTAAAGGTAATTGACACATCAACAAACATGTATAAGACCACAAATAGTTACACACATGGTACATACCTTAATAAAAGGGCAATAAAAGTCAAAACAAGAATGCAGTGATGTCGACGCTGGAAAGGAGTTGCTATGTGTTGGACCGAAAGAAGACGACAGAATGTTGAACGTGTTATTGACTGAATACCAATGACCTGAAACAACAAGCAAGAGTAACAACAAAAATTGTTAATCATATATCTTGATGTGTTGCAAACACATCTTAGTTTTAGGTTATGATTTAGTTAAATAGTTAAGAAAATAGGTTAGAATTAGTTTAATTGTTGATTATGTTTAAATTTATCTCAATTCATTACCATTATTGTATTTCAGGGCTAAAAGGAGGAGAAACAAGGCAAGAGAAGAAGAAAAGCAAATCCAAGGTGTTGCGCGATTAACGCTAATGTATACGGCAAGTGCACCGATCGTTAACAAGTAATAAAAGTAGGTAAGTAGAGTTATCGTCTCCACAGGGATTGGAATGATTTTTTACAATAATATTAATTCTAAATGATTGGAATTTAAAAACAGAAAAATAAAGAACAAAGAAGTAATTGTTGAGTTGTGGTTGGTGTTTGAATAA
>PYAF01001358.1:168493-184286 GCA_007407185.1 Glycine tomentella | reverse complement strand
TGAATTGCAAAATCAATCTATAAAATATCAGTGAAGGAATTGAGATAAAACACTTACCTGTGAGAGAATTAAACACTGAGAGGTTTTCCTCTGTGCAAATCAGTCATATGTTTCCTCTGATATCTTTAGAAAAGAAATGTAAATTGATCTTAATTTCCTTTGGATATGTGAATTTCATCTTTCGGTTTCAATTCTCAAGGGTAACCATTTGAAAATATGTTCTGATCATTTTTTTTTGAAGTTGATTCTTTATAAAACATGTTTCCAAATAATTTTACTCTTGCTTGAGGACAAGCAAGATTCTAGGTTGGGGGTAGTTGATAAATGCCATATCTTAGTGAAAATCGGATTACATTTGAAGCATTTATCTTGTGTTTTAACTAAGAATAGCTGTCAAGATTTGCCCTAATCTAGTTAGTTTATGTTAAACACTTAGTAATTATGTTTCTCGAAGATTCATCCAAGTTTTATTTTTATTTTGCTAGCATTCAAGGACTTCCGAGGCTTTCGAAAAACAAAAAGCAAGCAAAAAGGGACCATAAAGAAAAATTGGGAGGTACATCAAGCAAATCAGGCCCAAAAGCCCAAAAATTATTCCAGAAGGTACGTTTAACTCGCCCAGGCGAGTGAATGTAGTGCAAATTGCTCGCCTGGGCGAGTGGCTTCAGCAAGTGGACAGCAAGTGGGCCAAGTGGATCAACAAGTTGGGCTTTAGCTCGCCTGGGCGACCAAAACATGAGTAAATGGGTCGCCTGGGCGACCAAAACCGCTCAGATCCACCCCTATAAATACCCATGCACCCCCAAAGGCAAATCACACTTCTGCAAAGCAAATTCTCTCTTCTCTCTCTTGTTCTAAGCTTTCCCTAAGCTTTTTGCTTCTTTAAATCCTTGTTAGTGGAGAGTTTAGGTTAGTAAGTGAGGGAAAATTAGGGTGGAAACTCTGCCGAATCGAAAAGCGGTGATGAATCCTTTCACCTATTTTTCTACGGAGGTTCTGCCCATGCTCGGCTAGCTTTTCTCGAAGGATTGGATGTAATCTTCTTACCCTTACAGTATTTCTTTTGATATTTAATTCTGCATAAGTCTTTCTATTTATTATTGGTAAATTGATTACGTACTTAACGCTTGATACTACTTGATCACTAGTATCACGAGCTTAAACTCGAAGTGAGACTGAAAAGTAATCTTAGGGTTTGAAATGAATAAATTTACTCTTTACGTTACGTTGCTAGACATAGAGCATAACGTTTAGATTGTAATAAACACGCGAATATAATCGTAACGCTGGAATATTTATTTCATATGCGAGAAATCGATATTTGATAAATATTCTTAGGATTCTCAAATGCGAGACATCGATTTGGGGTGATTTTATGTGTGCATCAATAATAATAGAAAATAACTTATGCATGGTAATATTAATTGAATACTAAGGGTATGAACGATGAAATCCAATCATACGCTCTTTAATTAATCAAACTCGTTTTATTTTCAGTAATTATTCGTAATCTTCCGTACTAGATTTATTATTTCCATTTCTTTTGGATTTTTGTAATTTCTATTAATCCACAATCACATGCAACTTCATTCACACTCGCGAGTAAAAATCAAGTTCCTGTGGAGATGAACTTTTATAAATTTTGTAACTTACAACGACAATTGGTACGCTTGCCAAAAGTCTAACACATAGCAGTGGACCTTTTTCAGCAAATCCAAAAGAAGCAAGGGAGTGTTTTAGAGTGGATGTCTTGAATGGAGGAATTTCTGACTCCAAAAAGTTGGTTCAAGGAAAAGATCATTTAGAGAAAATATCAACTGAAGCATTGAAGGAGATGAGTGAATCTGAAGAAGAAGATAGTTTAGATCATCTCCAACAACCAGAAGCTTTCAGGGAAATTCCTTACCAGCAAACTCTCTTTGTGGAATTCTTAGAGGAAGAGAAAAATCAAGAATCACCAATAAAGGTAAACGCAGTATCTCCACATGCTAAAAATGTTTTCCTTGCAGGAAATTCAAAGAAACCGGTTATCAATAAACCAATGCTCTCTGAAAAAGAAAAGAAACTGGTGAAAACATTGGAGGAAAATACAAAAGCCAAAGGCTCGTCATTTTTGTCCTATTGTTGGGAGCCAGAGCCATAACAAAGGTGTCCAGCTAATACGATGTTAAAGAAGCGCTCCTGGGAGGCAACCTAGTGTTTTCAATTTGTGTCTTTATTTTGTTATTTTAATATTGGTTAGGGGGAGTAGCAAAGCAGGTGAAGAAGCAGAACAAGGCAGATCTTGTTGATTATCTGAATGGAGGACATCGAGCTCCTCAGCCATGATCTTAAAAAATCAGTGACATTGTTTTTAAATTTCTTTACTGCTTTGTAGTTTAAATTCAGTACTTTGTTTATTTAGTCACTATGTTTGCTTAAATAGTTGTGTGCTTTTATAATTCTTTTTGGTATTGTACACAGAGGTGTTTTGTTAACATAGTTGTATAAATCTTTTTGGGGCTTAACTGATATAACATGTTTGAAAAGAATTAACAGATATAAATGTTTTGAAACTTGTTTTTGGATCAGACACCACAAAATGATTTTTTGGAAACTTTGAGAATAAAAAAAAACAAATGAATGGATTTTCAAATATCAAATGAAGGCAAGACTTTTTACATGAAATTAATAAATAATATCTTTCGAAACATTGATTTGATTTTGAACATGAAAACAGACCTTAAGCCTAGTAAGTGTGTGCAACCACATAAATTACATTGAGTGTCCGCACTAATATGATTTGTAATAGATTTTGCATGAATTTCTAATTGTCATAACATATAATGCATGGATATGATTTAGGCCTTCTTTCTTTTTGAACAACTATTTAAGCCACTGGCCAAAAAGCTATCCTAACATAAATATAATGATTTACCATTTGCAAACCCTTTTGAGCCAAACACTTAATATTTATTGGAACCCTATCCTAGGATAAGAATTTCTTACCTTACCTTAGGTTAGGAGAGCAAATAGGGAAATATTTTGTTGATGGAAACTTTTTGGGTAGCTCATGTGATGAAAAAGACTTTAAATGTGGCTATATGCTATTCATGTGATAAGCAAAAGAAAAGAAAGAAAAGAAAAAAAGAAAAAGAAAAGAAAAAGGAAACAAATTCCTTATGTTTTAAAGTATTGTACAAAGTATTTGGGTAAAATGGAAAATTGATAAACATGGATATCTTGGAAGAAAAAGGAAGAAATAGGAAGTGATAATCTAATTGTTTTATCTTTACTTGCTCTCCTATTCTCGAGGACTTTTTGAATATCCAGAAAAACCAAGATTCCTTTCTAAGCCAGGCCCAACCCTAAAAGTCGTAGTGATCCATAATAAATATGTATTTTGATTTGATGGGAAATGAACTGTAAAAATTGATCTATAACATGTCAGTGTTGGAATTGAGACTAAACACTCACCTGTGAGAATTATACACCTTCGAGAGGTTTTCCTCTGTTTGAATCAAGCACATGTTTCCTCTGATGTTCTTTAGAAATGAAATGTGAATTGATCTTAATCTCATTTGGTTTTGAAAATTTCATCTTTTGGTTTCAATTCTTGAGGTTAACCATTTGAAAATATGTTCTGATCATTTTTGGAAGTTGATTCTTTATAAAACATGTTTCCAAATATTTTTACTATTGCTTGAGGACAAGCAAAATTCTAGGTTGGGGGGAGTTGATAAGTGCCATATCTTAGTAAAATGCAGGTTACATTTAAGGCTCTTATGTTGTGTTTTGACTAAGAATATCTATCAAAATTTGGCCTAATCTAGTTAGTTTATATTGAGCACTTAGCATTTATGTTTCTCGAAGATTCATCCAAACTTTCTTTTTTATTTTGCTAGCGTTCGTGAATTCTGGAGCTTCTGTAACTTTAAAGCAAGCAAAAATGACTAATAGAAGCAAATCTGGGAGGTGCAGCAAGCAATCCAGCCCAAAAGCCCAAAAGATTCTTCTGGATGCACGTTTAACTCGCCCAAGCGAGTGAAATATGCACAAATTGGTCACCTGAGTGAGCTGCTTCTGCAAGTGGGCCTCCAATTTGGCAAGTTGCTTCTGCAAGTGGGCTTTAACTCGCCCAAGTGAGTGAAACATGCACAAATTGGTCGCCTGGGCGAGTGAACTCGTACAGACCAACCTCTATAAATAGCTATGCACCCCCTAAGGCATTCCTCACCTCTTGCTACTAAAATTCTCTCTTCTCCCTTGTCCCAAGCTTGTTCTTAAGCTTCATGTTTCTTTAATTTTTGTTAGTGGAGAGTTTAGGTTAGTAAGACTGGGAAAATTAGTGTGAAAACTCTGCCGAAACGGAAAGCGGTGATGAATCCTTTCACCTATTTTTCTAAGGAGGTTCAGCCCATGCTTGGCTAGCTTCTCTCAAAGGATTGGATGTAATCTTCTTACCCTTATAGTATTTCTTTTGATATTTATTTATGCATAAGTCTTTTCTATTTATTATTGGTAAATTTATTCCGTACTTAACGCTTGAATCTACTTGATCAATAGTTTCATGAATTAAGGTTTTAAGTTTAACTGAGAAGTACTCTTAAAACTTGAATTGGATAAATTTACTCTTTACATTACGTTGCTAGGAATAGAGCATAACGTTTAGATTGCAAATAGCACGCGAATATAATCGTAACGCTGGAATATTTATTTCATATGCGAGGGATCGATATTTGATAAATATTCTTATTATTCTCAAATGCGAGGGATCGATTTGGGGTGATTTTATGTGTGCATCAATAATAAAAGAAAATAACTTATGCATGGTAATATTAATTGAATACTAAGGGTATGAACGATGAAATCCAATCCTACGTTCTTAAGTTAATTCGTTTTATTAGTTTTCGTAATCTTTCGTAACTTTCAGTAATCTTCCGTATTAAGTTTATTATTTCTGTTTCTTCTAAATTTTCATCATTTCTGTTAATTCGTAACTACATGAAACTCCGTTCACACTCATTGTACATAAATATTAAACTGTTAAGCTTTATTTAAATTAACTGACTAAAAAATCAAGTCCCTATGGAGACGAATTTTTATAAATTTTGTAACTTACAACGACAATTGGTACGCTTGCCAAAAGTCTAACAACAAACATGTTATGACAACACCAACAAATCTCCATAACCCATGTAAAACAACAATGTGCGTAACTCTCAAACACAAACAACCCAAGAAACTACAAAACAGTCAAATACTTAAACATCATAAATTCAACACAACAGACTCATAACTCACTGGCCGAAAATGTTCCACTTGCGTTGATACCACTGATGTAACAACCCGCCCTCTTCTCTACAATATCACTACTCTAAACATATAATTTCAAAATTTAAATGAAATCTCTATTAATTTGATTATGAAAATGAGGGTAAATTTCTCGCAATAATACACTCATAAAAAAAATGCACAAACACGTAAATTCTAAGCAATCCCTTTCCCTCTCCAGGGATGTTTAAAATTCTTAAACCAATCATCTTTCCTCCTAGGGATATCCAACAAGTCACTGCACTCCTATGTACATACACAACATACATCCCTCACAAAAACATCGTCAACATCAACATAATCTCTCATCAATGTCATCATCAACATCAACATCATCTCATCTTAATGTTATCATCAACATCAACATCATCTCATATTAATATAATCATCAACATAATATCATTTCAATATCATCAACATCATAAACAATTGCATTTCTCACACACACACACACATATATAACATATGCCTTGGATTCACATTCCTCAGGTCTTCAGACAACATAAATCTCATACATTCATAATCCATATAACACGAGACTGATATTTTAGGAAAATTCTAAATTAAAGAGGAGGACTATAATATACAAAACAAACTCATACCCATTTAAAATTTAATAAATAAGTAAAGAGGAGAACGAATTATAACATTTTGGCAGAGTCTCCTCTGTAATTAAGATTTTTCTAAAAAAAAAACAATCATTACAATAACAACATCATTCACAATTTCATTCATCAGTAATAAATAGATCGCATCCCATTAGTTTAAAACATAGTTTTTCTTGAAAACTAGCACACAACAGGGACAAACATGCATCCCCATAATTGGGTTCCCTGACCCCAACTATGGTATCAAAAGCTGTAAACAAACAATAAAGTCTCATCACATATCTATATCCCTCTGTTAGATCCTTGTAGCGTCATTTTGAGATATCTCAGGTTCACATCCTTTGGTCCAAACACATAGCTCTATATACCAAATCGAAGATAATTCAGTATAGATTTCAAAGACAATGTTAATATTAACATTCGAGGTAAATACCCACTCAAATTTTAAAGGGGCTAAAATGGTGTTTTGGGAGTCCAAATCAAAAAGACATCATTTTGAAATTTTGATCACACCAATGTGACCGAGGTTCAACGAAGGTAAAAAAAATGACATCAATATTATAAAAGGTAACTTTTACAACGTGTCATTGTCAAAGGTTTTTCAAAGGATGTGTAAAAACATCCAATAATGGTGTCCAAGTCACAAAAGATATTAAGAGATGTTCAAACTAGTTAGGAGAAGGCATAGAAAACACATTTACCTCGAAGAAACCGCAAAGGGAGGATTTGGGGCTTGGTTTTCTACCGAATCCTCAATTTGAGTTTTGAAGATTTTGGTTCAATTTAAGTGTTCCTCTTCATGCGGTGGTCCGGCAGCAAGCAACGGCGGCTCGTGACGATCACCGATGGTTATGGGTGGTGGAAGAGGAGGATTGGGGCTTGTTAGGACTCTTGGCAAGCGTACCAATTTGTCCTTGTAAGTTACAAAATTTATAAAAGTTCGTCTCCACAGGGACTTAAGTTTACTTAGTTAATATAAATAAAGCTTAACAGTCTAATAGTTATGTACAATAAGGATGAGCGAAATTTCATGTGATTACGAAAGTAACAGAAAATTACGAAACTAGTAAAATGAAATGTATTTATGAGAAAGTGGGATTGGGTTTCATCATTCATACCTTTAGTATTCAATTAACTTTACCATGTATAAATTATTTTCTATCCTTATTGATGCACACATTATTTCACCCCGAATCGATCCCTCGCATTTGAGAATTCTAAGGATATGTACCGAATATCGATCCCTCACATATGAAGTAAATACCCCACCATTATAATCATAATCGCATTCTATTTGCAATCAAAACTTTATGCCCTATTCCTAGCAACATAATGTAATGAGTAAAATCATTCAGTTCAAATTCTAAGGGCACTTTCAATCAAGCTTAGAATTTAAATTCATGAAACTAGTGATCAAGTAGAATCAAGCATTAAGAACAAAATGAAATTACCAATGAGGAATAGAAAAGATTCATGCATAAATAAATATTAAAAGATATACATAGGGGTAAGAAGATTACATCCAATCCTTAAGAGAAGCTAGCCAATCATTGTGGAGAGCACCTCCTCAAGGGAAGAATTGATGAAGGGAACCATCACGACTTTTTTCCGGCAGAGTCTCCACACTAATTCTCACTTCTCTTACTCTATTAAGCTACTCTAATGTACAAGGGCTGAGAATTTTGAAATGGGATGAATTTCTTCAAGTTTTGCATGGCTATTTTTAGGATTTGGTTACCAGCTTGAGCTCACTCGCCCAGGCGAGTGTTTTTGCCTGTGTTTGCTCGCTTAGGCGAGTTAACCATATCTCCTTTGAACTTGAAGCTCGCCTGGGTGAGTGATTTAGCCTGAGGAGGCTCGCCTAATCGAGTTAAAAGCTTAATGGTGAAGAAAGGTCATGGGCATGGACGAGTTATGGGCCATTTTGCTTTTGACACCCCCAAAATTGATTTTTATGCCTCTTTCGCTTGCTTTGCTTGCTTGGATGCTTCAGATACCATCAAAACCTATCAAAATACAAAATATGATTGGACTAATCTCCAAAATGTGAAAAACAACATTCATACAAGTACTAAATACAATTTAACTAGGTAGGGCAAGTTTACAAACAAATTTATTGAAGTCAAAAAGATAAGTGCCAGCATTGTAACCCTAATTTTACTAAAATAGGGCACTTATCAGGGCTTTGGGTGAGGGTTTAGAGAGAGAGAGTGGGGTGAAAAATGAATTTTTCAGCATTGATGGATCTATTTATAGACTACAGATCTTGCTTAGCGAACTTGTCTCGCTCAGCGCAATTTTTCTCTGTTTGAAATTACGCTAAGCGCGCTGGTCGCGCTAAGCGGGACATTAAAAGTTATTATTTTGCAAATTCGAACGGTCAAAATGTGAATAGGAGTGTTGTGAACTTATAGTCCAAATTTGAAAGTGGACCAACGGTTAACAAGTCCAAGATCATAGTTATATACCAAAATTAGTTTTGGGTAAAACTTGGAATCACACATTTCAAACATAGATCAAACAAACTTCACATAACCTAACATCCACACCAAGCAGTTGCACAAGGATAATTTAGACAACACTTCAACTAATCTAAACTAATCAAATAATCAAATAACACAAGAAATACATCAAACATATATTTTCAATTATTGAAGTTTCAAGGTGTTATAGATGGTGCATTCTTCTCATTAAAAAATTACATTGATTCGTTGATGTAAATGTAGAAAATTTTATTGCCTAAGAATAGGACTAAGGGTGGGTTTGGTTGAAATGAAAGTGAAAAGGGGAAAACGTTGAAGCAAAACCTTAAGTTATAGGATCCATATCCTCTCTTGTAGAGATCTTCTTCGGCTCCCTCTAGCAACCTCCTGAACTCTTGGATCTCACGTTTAAGACTTTTTCTCTTATCTAAAAAATTAGCAGTAGTGCACTAATTTCTTGTAGTTTGCATTGAGATGAGATATTGCAATTTACTATTCCTATTATTTAATTATTTTTTATTCAAATTAAAATATACTTTAATTATTATTATTATTATTCATTTTAAATATTTATATATATACTAAAATATAATTTAGTATTGTAAGTTTATATTTTTTTTTCAATTTTAGTTTTATAAGTTTAAGCTTTTTCAATTTTAGTTCCTGTAAAAAAATTTCCTTTTTAGTCCTTTTAAATTCATTTTTTCAAAATTTAGTTCCTGTAGGTTTTTTCTTGCAATTTTAGTTTCTGTAAATTTGTGTGTTTCCAATTTCAATCCCTAAAACATGAGCTTACAAGTACTATAAAAGAAATTGATATGTTTTATCTTTTTATGTATTATACTAGTTGAAGATTCTTTTAATAAATTTAGTTCTCTGCTTTTTGGAGGTTTTATAAATTCAAATGTTATTTGTTGTCCCAAAACTTCTGTTTTTAACCCTATTTCGGTTACTTGAAAAGGATATAATAATGTTAAAAAAGGTGTTCCAAGTATTAACTCACAATTCATATTCTTTATTAATACAAACGAAGTATTATAACATATTTTATTTTTACAAATTTTTACATCTAATATCTTATATTGAATATTCATTTTTGTACCATTAGCACCAGAAATCCTTTCTGTAGATTTTTCATAATACTTAGTAGGTATTAATCCTTCTTGTATACAATTCACATCTGCTCCAGAATCTATTAAAGCTATAAATTCAAATCTCTCTTCTTTTATTACTAAATTTATCGGACAATGCCATTTATGAGTGGTTATTAAACTTAATAGATTAAGGTAAGTATTTTCTGATCTTTCATATCCTATTCCCGAATTATCCTCTTGCCTTTTTAAAATTTCTTTACCTTCTAATTCCAATAACCTGTATTCTAATGCTATATCATTATGTTTTAATTCTTTTATCTCATTTTTAAGGGTGTTTATTTCTTCTTGTAAATCTTTTATGGTTATTTGACGTTTAGATTCTCTGAATCTATTATAAATTTCTTTCATATCTATTGACTTAATTTCTTCTCTAGTTGTCTTATCCTTTATTATTAAATCATTAAGTTGATTTATAAATTCTTCTCTTAAAGGTGAATCTTCCAATTTTTCTATTATAGTTATTAAAGTATCAGTCTGTTCTTTAGCTATCATATTTATTGTCTTACATTCTTTACATGTACACATTTCTGGACCTAAACAATAATTATCTTCTGTGTCACTAGACAAATTACTACTAGTTTCATCCTCTACTTGATATATTATTTCATCCTCATCCTCAGATTCTTCTAATTCTGAAGAAACATCTTCTGGCTTAGAATTTATTACTATTTTTAATAATTTATTTTTAATTTCCTCATCCAATTCTAACTCATTTATTTTTTGTTGGGTTTTACATTTATTAGCAAAATGCCCTTCTTTTCCACATTTCCAACAAGTAATTTTTTTCTTTTTATTATTCTTTTTATAGGTTTTTCTATAGGATTTTTTATTATTATAATTGTATTGATCTTCATATTTATGATTATATTTCTTTTTGTTTCTGTATTTATATTCTTTTATAGGTCCTCTGTATTTCTTCTTGTAAGGACCCTCACTATGGCGCGGTTGGGGCCAGATCCCGCGCGGTTAGCGCCGGGATTGTTTAGCAGAAAACCCTGTTAGGGTTGTGGCGCGAGTCGCGCCAGGGCTGGCGTTGATGGCGCCAAACCTACTGGAACTTGACGCCCAGAGCGTCAGAGACACGCGAGGAGCGCCAGAGGTTTCCCAGTTCACGCGGATAGAGCCATTGGTGGCGCTGATGGCGCGGGAAGTGGCCTGGAAAACCAAGTTTCACTGGAATTCCACGCGGTCAGCGCCAGGTGTGGCGCGGACGGCACCATAGGCTAGGGGGAGGTTGGCACCGATAGCGCCAGTGTGGCACAGGTAGCGCCACAGGTTCTGGAAGCTGACGCCAGAGGCGTGGGGGTGGCGCTGGTGGCGCCACATAAACCGCCATGGTGGCGCGGGTAGTGCCGGAGCTGGCGCGGATCGCGCCAGAGATCGAGCAGGCAGAGTATTAAAGGGCAGTCACGTTTTCTGAAGAAGAAAACTTCTTCTTCTTCCTCCTTATAACCCAGCCTCCATTAATGTTTGTTCCAAGCTTCCTAGGACCTTATAAGTTGGCCTAAACACCTCCCTACGACCTAGAAACGTGAGAAAATCGATTAGAAAGCTATAATCCTTCATCCTTTCCTTTTTATGAGCAAAATCCATTCCCTCAGAAAAACCCCTTAGAAACTTGAGTTTGGTGAAGAATCAAGGGCTCAGCAGGGACAACAGAGCTTGAGGAAGCAGTCTTGCAGCTTTTCTGGTCACCACTGAGGTAAGAAACTGGAGTTTCTTCTGTTGATTTTGAGAGTTGGGGTTTTCTGGATTTTGTGGTCTATATTGATCTGGGGCTAGAATTAGCCTAGGGTTCTGTAGAGAAACTTGTTTAGAACTGTCTAGTGATGAAGGATTAGCTTTCAGTTTTTGAATTCGTGAACTTTGAATCTTGGCTCTGTGGATGCATGTGTGACTGTTGTAGGGTCACTTGTTGGTTGTTTTCTGACATGCTAGAGCCTTGATTATGTTTGTGTTGAGCTTGAGAGGCTAATTGAACGGTGCTTTGAGTGAAACTCAGACCGTTCCAGTGATATTTGTATTATGAGCCAATGTTGGCCAAAGCGTATATGTATAGGCTGTGCATTGAGTCTGGGATGACTCAGATGCTTGGTATTCAGCCTTGAGAGACCTTGTGTGGTCTGTGAGAAGCCTAGTGTGGGCTGAAATTGTTGAACCCTAGGATAGGGGAATTCTGGTATTATATGTTTCTGTGCTTAAATGCCTGTGAACTGGCTTTGATATGAATCTGTATGCCTTGATTAGGGCGTGAGATTGAAACTGTTGGTGGCGGGAGCCACAGATCAGGGAAGGAACGGCAGAGTGATACTTTGCCAGGTAAGTTCTGAGTCCCTGGGAAATGATTCCCACTTGGTTGCACACCACACTCCGGGGGAGTGATGGTCATATTCATAATGCATGCATTGGGTGTTGCATATATTACTCTATGTGCATTTGTGCCTGGTTGTGCCATGTTGAGGGCATTGAGTGAATCTCTGTCATGTATTGAAGGCATTGAATGAATCTCTGCCATGTATTGAGGGCATTGAGTGAATCTCTGCCATGTTGAGGGCATTGAGTGAATCTCTGCCATGTATTGAAGGCATTGAGTGAATCTCTGCCATGTATTGAGAGCATTGAGTGAATCTCTGCCATGTGGAACGACATTGAGGGTTCTTTGCCATGAATGTGGAATGGACTTGATGTGTATGCTTGTCTGATGTTTGTATTGTGAATTGTGGGCCAGGGTGAGGATGATTTCCCAAGGACCCTGAGCTTACTGAGATATGTATCTCACCCCGTGTGGGGATTTGTGATTTCAGGTGACTCTTCGGACAGAAGAGAGCAGTCTCAGGGCAGGAGGCCCGAGTAGAGACATTTATGCTTGATTGAGAAGCAGTAGGGAGAGCTGAAGGCTCAGTATTGATTTTGTTTATGTTTTGTACCCTTGACAAGGGCTGTATAGTTCTGTATACCCTCGATGAGGGCAGTTATTCTTTTGTATCACCACGGTATGGTGAGGACACTGATGTATATGTATGTACAGAACTATTAATAATATGATATGAATTTCCTCCTGAGTATATTGTGGATGTTTTATCTGTCTATGGTTATGTATGAGAAACTGGATCAGCAGGGGCATATGTATGTGCCTTATTTATATGTTTGCTTCATTATATTTGATTCCATACATAATAAATCAAGAGAAACGATTCTATGCTTCCGCTGAGTGATATTTGAATGTTAATGAGACGATTATCTGATATTGTTAATGATAACGCACCGGAGGCCTACGGGGGTGTTACACTTCTTATGTTAAACACTAGGAGCTCTTATTATTTCTATTCCATATTGATGACAGAATGTTCCTAACTCTTGCTTATTAGTCATATTTTCTTTCCTCATTTTATTTTGTAATTTAAAATCAGTACAAACTTGTATTCTGGTTTCTACTATAATGTTATGAATTTGACCATATGTTATTCTATCATAAGCTACTGGCTTTTGAAAGTGTCTTAATTTATTCTAACCTTTTCAGCAAAAAGTTTGGGTAATTCTGCTATGAATTTTTCTTTCCAAAACCCTCCATAACCATCTTCTCTCAGAGTTACCTTAGATAAAAAGGTATCTTTATACCATCTATAGTCAGACATAGTTGGACAATATAGATTAATTAATTGATTTCCTATTCTTTCTTTAAAAACGTTTGGATCTCCTATAAAATTTTGGATTATATAGTAAATAAGTGTAGCTACTGCATCTTGTTCTTGGGTTTCAGATTTTACACTATTCAATATCATATTCCTCTCATTTTCTGTACAAAGATTATCCCACCATCCTTTTAATTGACCAGTAAATCCTTGTATTATAGCTATAGTAGTATTTCTATCCGATACCCCTTTGGTTTTGTAGGCGGTAGCTGCCATAGTCATTTGACAAGTAAAGTCTAAATTTGTTGTTCACTCATCCTATCTATATTCCATTCAGCTATTTCTGTTCCAGAGTAAACGTTTTGACGTAAATCTCCACGTTCCTCATATTGAACATCAGCTGGGGTAGGTCTTGGGTAATGATTTCTAAGTTTAGGATAAGGGTTTAAATTTCTTCTTAATTTATTAATTTCTAAGTCATCCTCTTGTAAAGTATTTATTGTAAATTTTTCTATACTTAATTTTTCTAAGTTTTTTCTTATTTCTTCTATTTTAATCTCTGTTTGATTTCCTAGTTTTATTGAATCTAAATCCTTTTGAGGTACATTTATTATTTTATATATAGGTTTTTCAATAGGTTTTATTACTAGTTTAGTTCCTGAAGTACTAGCTCCATTATTTTGATTTTCTATTCTATCTAAATGTGTTGACATAGTATTTAACATGATATTAGAATAATTTAACTGATGATGTATTTTCCTTATATCTTTTATTTCTATCATTTTATTTTCTTCTATAAAATCTTTAAAAGGAGATGCTTCTACTTCTAAATCTTTAGTTAACTGTAATTTTACCCCTTTATGAGAAGGATATTCTGATTCTATTATTTTATCATCTATAGTTTTCCACGTCGTGATTGTTTTAGTTATTGGCCTTATTACTTTTCTTTGTATATTAAAAAACCAGTCAAAGAAATATACATTAATTTTATTTTCTTCCATATAATTATAGTATTCTTGTCTAAATTTTTCGGTTTCTTCCTTATTATATGTCGAAAAATACCATTTTCTATAATCTTTATTATAATCTTCCATAAAATCTTTTCTAATCCATTCTTTATCTATTTGAAAAGTAGTTTCTTTAGATAAAGTATTTAAGACTTGTGATCTAGTAGGGGAATATTGTGGTGATTCTTCTGTTCTGTGATAAATAGGCACAACTATATTAGCTATTTTACTTCTAGATTGAGTTGCTGTTACGGGACCACCTTTCTCCATTTCTGAGCTAAACCAACGGACTTACAGTTTTCTCTCTGCTGGGACCACTCAGACTAAAGGTTGACCAACGTATAAACCCCTCTCAAGGCTCCAAACAACTCCTTTCTAGATATAAAATATCCAATATAGACAGTGATCTAAGTAAAATATTGAGGATAATAAAGATAAACAGTAACAGTAACAATAATATTATATGATATCTCAGCCCTGTTAAGGCTCCGATACCACTATATCAAGGATCCGTAAGTTCTTAGAAGTTCTATATCAGAGTAAGAAAGATGGTAAGGAGTATCGGCACGATAGATTACAAAATGTTCTTTAAATTCATAAATAACACAATTATGAATACAACTAGGTTTATAATAAAAAGTATAATATATTTTTATCATAATTTAGAAAACTTACTTAGCTTATTGTTGTAGAAGAAACACAAACGAAGAGAGTAGATGAAACGTTGAAAATTATAGAAAAGGTTTTTAGATTGGAAAATGGCTCGTGCCTTCTTCATTGAAACTTCAGCTATTTATAATACAAAGTAAGGATTCCTGATCCTAAAGGATAGGATTCCTTATCCTAATAGATAAGATTACATGGGATTACATAATCTAGTTGGCCATATCAAATTTTACAAGTGGCTTTATCTTATCTACAGAATCTTACAATAGTAAACACTTCTGTTATTTTCTTGCCGACACTTATCACTGGTTATCTGCAGTACAAGTGCCTAAAAAATTAAGACATGAAGAGATAATAAATAAAATACCAGAAGAATGGTTAATAGAAGATGTGATGCCAGAACCTAGAATATATAATACTCAAGTTAGAGAAATAATTCAAGAAGGCCCTAATATTAGGTTAAAAATGAACAGATCAGTATCATTGAAAATAAATGAACCACAAATGTTGGGACTCCAAATCCATAAAATCTCCATACAAATAATCTTCAGAGGCTTTCATAACATAAAATCTTGTACAACTCCAAGGAGATTTTGATGGTCTAATTAATCCTTTATTAAGATATTCATTAATTTCTTTTTTACAATATTCTAAATATTGTTGATTTATCTGTATAGGTTTGGCTTTAGTTGTAATATCTTTTTCATTAAAATTATCAATATAAGGTAAACTTATTTCATATTTTTTCTGTTCCAAAAGGCTATAGGATTTGTTTCACAAATTTCTTTCTTTATTTTTTCTTCTAATCTGGATTTTTTCTCTGTTATATTAGAATTTTTTAATTGTTCCTCTATTCTTTTATATTGTATTTCTTTATTTAAGAAATTGATATGTTTTATCTTTTTATCTATTATACTAGTTGAAGATTCT
>PYAF01001358.1:155599-165723 GCA_007407185.1 Glycine tomentella | reverse complement strand
GGTTTTATAAATTCAAATGTTATTTGTTGTCCCAAAACTTCTGTTTTTAATCCTATTTCAGTTACTTGAAAAGGATATAATAATGTTAAAAAAGGTGTTCAAATTATTAACTCACAATTCATATTCTTTATTAATACAAACGAAGTATTATAACATATTTTATTTTTACAAATTTTTACATCTGATATCTTATATTGAATATTCATTTTTGTACCATTAGCATTAGAAATCCTTTCTGTAGATTTTTCATAATACTTAGTAGGTATTAATCCTTCTTGTATACAATTCACATCTGCTCTAGAATCTATTATAGCTATAAATTCAAATCTCTTTTCTTTTATTACTAAATTTATCGGACAATGCCATTTATGAGTGGTTATTAAACTTAATATATTAAGGTAAGTATTTTCTGATCTTTCATATCCTATTCCCGAATTATCCTCTTACCTTTTTAAAATTTCTTTACCTTCTAATTCCAATATTAAATGGACTAAAATTGAAAATGTGCAAACTTACAGGGACTAAAATTCAAGAGAAAACATACAGGGGCCAAAATTGAAAGGAGCTTAACAACTAAATCGATCATTTTTCTTTTAGTTTTCTTCTTCTTTTTATTTTTTTTCCCTCATGGTCACTTTCTATTGGTATCAATCTACCCATTATATTTAGTTTATGCCAATTACTAAATGAGTCATCTCCTTAGGCAAAAACTTATTAGCTATGTAATGAGGATCATATCACATCATGTGCTCTATTCGAAATCAATCCTGATGGTTAAGCCCCTTTTGGTTCTGGCTTTTTAGGTGGTTAAGCCATTTTACTTCTACCTTTTAGGTGGTTATGTCATTTTTTATTTTTCCTTTTAGGTGATTAAACCATTTTTTTCATTCTACCTGTTTAGGTTGTAACACCCTGAAATTTCCTTCTTAATTTATTTTGCTACATTGTGCAAAGTTACACCGTGATAGGCTAGACAATGAAATTATATACTGAGTAATTAATTATGTGCCTGTGTTATTTAATTTATTGTGTATAATCTTAAGTATATAATTTTCGTGATATATATATATATATAGTACAAATAATTTGTTTAGTTTAGCTAACAGATATGGAAATTTCCTGAACGAAAATTCCATTTGTGACAAGATTGCACTGTACATTGAGTGACAATATAATTTAGCTTTGTGTGAGGCTTACTCTCACTACAAAAATAAACATAATTTAAATCAATCAATTTGGGCGCCAAAAATGTTAGTGACCGAAATAGCCACCAATGAGCGTTGCAAAACCCATAGTCGCTAAGCCGCTAGCGACTGAATTCTTATTCAGTCTCTATTTAGCGACCGACATATTAGTTAGCATAGGCACACAATTTGGTCACTAGGTATTTGGTTACTATTTTATTAGGGACCAAATCAGCAACCGAAATTTAATGATTAAGTTTTAAATATAAAATAAATTATAATAAAATTTAGTCACTATTGAATAATTAATTTTTAAATAAAACTAAATAAATACCTCGTTCGCTTATTTTATAATATAAAATGAATAAAAAATATTTGGTCGCTAATTTGGTTGCTATATAATAATTAATTTTAAACCATATAAATTAAAATAAAATGTAATTCAAAGTTTAATAAAGTTCAAATTGATAACTAACATGACATAATCAAACTAAAGTAAACAACAATCGGGAGTTAATGGTCCTTGAACATGTCATGAAGGCGATAAACCTGAGCATCGTTAACATGGTGTTCAATTTCATCTATTGTGGTAGTCGATGGAGTAAGAACTGACATGAGAGATTGAAGATGTAAGTTTTGTAATATACGCAGTATTTGCTCATTTTGACAATATTAACATGATAGGAAAATATAAATAAGGTAAAGTTTAAGTAGACAAAGTGAAGAAAACTTACAGAAGTTAAAATAAAAGTGTAAACCTTAAATAAATATAATTTTGAGTCCCCTTATATTTCAAAATTTACTATCTAGCTAAGTTAAAAATGTCTTAGGAAGGACTAGAATCATGGTACCTAGAGTAAGAATCACATTCCTTTACCACTACACCTACATACTCAATTGAATATTTGGTGCAAAATATAATGTTAATATAAGTTTTATGCGAAAATACTTCAAAATTCAAACTTTATTATTTTTAATTTATTATATTTTTATAATCTTATATATTATCTTTTAAAATATAATATATAAGATTAAATTCTATTTTCTCATAAATTAGAATATGTAGACTTATATAAACTCTATTTTTGCCTAAATTAGAATATGTCACTAAATCACAATCATTATTTTAAAAAATAAATATAATGTATAAAATATAAATAAAACTTATATAAGTATACATATTCTAATTTATGTGAAAATAGAATTTAATTTATATATATTATATTTTAAAAGATAATACATAAGATTACAAAAATATAATAAATTAAAAAAGAATAAAATTTGAATTGTGAACTATTTTCGCATAAAACTTATATTAATACTATATTTTGCACCAAATATTCAAATGAGTACTTAGGTGTAGTGGTAAAGGAGTGTGATTCTTACTCTAAGAACCATGATTCTATTCCTTCCTCAAGCATTTTTTAAGTTCTTATTTTTTAAGAAAATGTTAGTCAATTTTCTTGTGTAATTACAGTTTAAATTTAATAATTTAAAATAGGGGATTAGATTTTGCAATTAAGTCTTAAATTAAAGTCAATTTAGGATTTTAGTGAATGTATAAGTTACACATGGGTCTTCCTTAGTGCACATGTTGTCCTAATGCATAAATTCCACTTACACTTGTCCCTTATATTTTAAAATACTTACTTTTACAAAATTTGATTATGACATATTTTCATAATATAAAAGGGTATTAATTTATTATAATTTATAAAATATTGTAAATATTGGTTTGTTAATTTAAAAATATTACTAATATATTAATTCAATAAATTTTAAGTATAAAATGTATTTAAGTATATTATATAATTATTATGATTTGTAATAAATTAAAAATTTTAGTTTCTTATATTTTTAGAAAAAAATGAATTTGGTTGTTACTTCTGTCGCTAATCTCAAAACTATTTAGTCTTATAGCAACTGAAACATTTTTAGTTTAACAGCAACCGCATATTATTCGTTCACTCTTCAAGTCTACATCGGTCTCTAATTCAGTCGCTATAGTAGTTTGTATTTAGATATATAGCGAATGAATTTTCAGTGAGCCTTCATTTCGGTCTTTAATTCAGTTGCTGACACAAGAGTCGCTAAATTGCATTTTTGTAGTAGTGTCTGTTTCGTGTAATCCTTGGAATATTATCACAATAATCAATGTGTTTAGAATATAATTTACTATTTTTGGTGTAAAACAAGAATAACTCTTTTGGAAAAAGTTTACTTTAATCTTTTTGAGTAAATTTTTTAAAAGTGAACCATACCACATTTAGTATGGGATGGCATGGCTATACATAGCTGATCAAGGTCATTCAATGTGTCAAATTTGGTCATTAACTAAATCCTACAAAAGAATCCAATGGATCATGCTCTAAGCTTCTTCTACAAGTTTCACTTAAACTCCAAAAGCTAACAAAACTTGGTCATTCTTTATCTCTTTCACGAGTTGGTCATAAGGGAAGGAGGCATCATTTCCATTCTTCTTCCAAGCTTTTCCATGTGTTCTTTAACCCTTCTTCCATCAAGCTTAGGTAAACTCCGTTTTCAATTCTAAGCTTGATTTTCACTATATTTTCTTGCTCTATTCTCCCTTGTAGTTTCAAAATCTTAATTTTGCACTCTTGAAGGTTGGAAACTTGAATCTAAACTCCCTCATTCTTCTTTCTAAATTTTGTTGAGCATCATCAAGGTATTGGGGTCTCTCCAACTCCTGAACCCTATACTTGTTAAACTTCCTTTAATATGTTTTTATCTTGAAAATTTTGTATTGCTACCCTGTTCTGGATCTATGTGCTGAACTTTTTTCTTAAGATTTTGATGCCTAAAATGAGTTCTTTGGGTATTAAAACCTAGGGTTAGACTAATGGTCTGTCTAAAATGGAATTTTCTAGATAAAGTTATGAGTAAAACAAGTTACAAAGATTTTTTGGAAGCCATAATTTTAGCATGACATTGAACTGGTTAGTGATGATGTATGGACTATTTTTCTTGAATTTTTAACCTCAAAAAAAAGCAAAAATGAGTTTGTTAGGTATGCAAATGTAGGGTAACACATAAGGTTTATGAAAAACCAATTTTTCAGAGAACCTAGAAAATCCGAACAAAGTTTAGGAACACAATTTGGTGAAGCTGGATAGCAAGGGAATATAGAGTCTTAGATGATTTAATTCAGTGATTTTAAACTCAAAAATGAATTTAGAACATGGAAAAACCTTAGGGAAGTAGTAAGGAGCGTTAGAATTGATTTCAGGCAAAATTACAGAACAATAGATTTAGACGGATAAGATCACTATAATTGAGCACTTTGTGTTTTGCATTTCCGAATGACATGATTGAGTAGGCTGGACTTTTATTCTGAATTTTTTTTGTTCTAAATATGAATAAGACTATGAGAGTGTGAACTCCAACACTATTTATCTGTGGCGTGTAAATTTTATTCTGGTCTGGAACCCTAGGATAGTCACTAGTTATGAGTAAGATTGTGAGAGTGTGAACTCCAACAAATTCTATATGTGATGTGTGAAATTAATATTTTGGTATATATATTGATTATCTTTTTTTTGTATGTGCTCTAGGTTGGGTCTGGGGGTGTTCAACCCTAGACAAATTGTTGTTATAGATGCTAGTTGGTTGTATTTTTAGTCGTTACGCTTTCTGTGAATTGACGTGTTACATGTTTTTTTATTGCTTGAGAAATTGAGTTTGGTTTCTTAAGAATATTATATATGCTTGATCGTTACCTCTATTTCTTGCTATGTGAATGTTAGATATGTTTGTCATATGTAGCATGAGGGCTACGCACACGACATGGCGACAAGAGCAAGAAGACCAAAGGAAGAGTAAGGAACTAAAGGTTCTATGCTATCTGTGAATGGTAAGGTTGCATTGAGAAAGTGGATGATGGATAGAGATACACTAGGGTGTAGTGGGTAGAGAGGTTCATAGGACCTGGGGAAATTAGCGAGTGGTAACTACTCGACATTTGGTGCACTCATTTGGCGTTGAGAGGTCATAACCCTCACTTTGTATACTATGGTTTTGTTTGTTGTTTGTGGAATTTGAGGAGCGGAGAACTCACCCCTACAACCAACAACTTTCAAGTTCAGGAGATGTTGAGGGAGTCGTGCCCTCTGTGAGCTTGGTGTAATAGGTAGACATAAAGTGTGTGGTCATGCTGAAGTACACGCACATCACTTTATATGTGTCACATTCTGGTGCACATGATGTTGATAGATAGACCAAATGCCATGCCATTCACCATCGATCACTTTCGGTACTGCTACATTCCTGCTTATGCGTTATTAGAACATGCTTCGCAAACTGTAGCCATGATCTGATACAACATTTAAGAGTTAGCATTTAAGACTTCATTTAATACTATTTGTCTAAGATTCATTTTGTAGAGACATTCTCCAAGGATCTACCGAATCCTATAAAAAATAAATGAAACTTAAGATCCAAAAGTTGCCAAACTCCATCAAAATTTATGCTTTATTGTGCATACCTGCTCTAACCAAGAAGAAGTGATTTTCTATTGAAGTACTCTACATGAAAGCCAATCAGAGTGGTTTCTCTACATGAGAAAGGATGTGCATTTAATGCAATCATTAAATGCTTCAATGGCCATAAGCATCAGACAAAGCTCAAGTGAAGAAATCTAATCGTTGTGAGACAACAGACACTTGAAGATGAAGGCCTATAAATATCATAAGCTTTAAAGAACAAGGACACCTACCTTACACACATTCATTCAACATTATTTATGTAAAAAAATGTTTTGTATGTTCTTGTAAAGATTATAAAAGCTCTCAAAACACTTTGAACATATTGAGAGAAAAAACTAAGTGTTAATTGTATATCCGTCTGTAAGACAATCATTGATGTGCTAATGATCTGAATCTTAACACCTTTTCCCTGATCTTCCTTGCAATGGAAGTCAATCTTCAATTGAACTTCAAAATCTTCTCTTAAGTGAGGTTGTTTATGTTTTTCTAATTTCAGAAATGGATTATGGAAGAAGAATAGGATTGAGTTAGAATGACACCATGGAATGGGAATTCCAATAAGTCTTGCAAGAATCACCACAATAGCTGGGAGGCCATTGATAAGAAACAAGAATTTCTTGAAGAAGAACAAGAGAGAAAACTCTCACCATAATTTAGAAAATTTATTAATCATCCAAAGATCCTTACAATCAGTTTGTGAGTGGTTTATATAGACCATGAATTAACAAGCTAAATGACACTAAATGTAATGTAAATGCAAATTGAAATGAAGCCCAAATGTAGCTTGAAGTGCAAGCTTTCTTTAAAATGACCCTTGGCTTCTAAGTTTCACGCTTCTGTAGAGTTTACTGATTTAATCGATTATTTCGTCCATGTAATTGATTATTTAACCTAAATAATCGATTACTTGGTTTGGTAATCGATTATTTTGCTCTTATCCTTCCTGGAAATTGATATATGAACAAAATAATCGATTAATTCGACATGTAATCGATTAAAACAGAGCTATTTACATTTTTCAGGTTGATTTAATCGATTACATTATCAAAAGATGCTTTTAATCTGTTAAAACGGACAACACTCTTTTTGTGTTTCCACTACTTTTATGGGCTTCTTCTTGCTTTTCCAAGAGATACAAGTTAGATTGGATATGATCTTGAAGTGCTTGAGTCTTAGCTCTTTAGCTTGCATTGATCCTCCATCATCCCCTCCTTCTCGAGAGAAACTTGTCCTCAAGTTTACATCCTCACTTGTTCCTACATCACACAAAGAAATATCACATACATTGAAAGTAGTATTCACACCATAATCACTTTGCAACTCAAGATTCTCTAGAGGGAATTTATCCTTCCACTTATGCTTAATGGTCGTTTAGCATTTTGTTCCATTTTCCTCTCCACATGGGCCTTCACTTGTTCATACAATTTCTCCATATAAGAAGCTTTAGAAAAAGCATCATGATTAATCAAAGAAGAAGTGTTAGGCAAAGGCAATAAATCAAGAGGAGTTAAAGGATTAAAGCCATAAAAAATTTGAAAAGGAGATAAGGAAGTAGTTTTGTGAACTACTCTATTGTAAGCAAACTCAATATGAGGTAGACACTCCTCCCAAGTCCTCAAATTTCCCTTAATGTACCACTTAACATGTCTCTTATTGAGTGTGCCTTGACTTTTCAAATAATCAATAGACCCATGATCACTATGGAACACAAATTTCTTTGGTATAAGATAATGTTGCCAGGTTTTCAAGACTCTATCAAATGTATACAACTCTTTGTCATAAGTAGAATAGTTTAGACACGCACCCTTTAATTTCTCACTAAAATAAGTAATAGGATGTTTATCATGAATCAAAACCCCTCCAATGCCTATATTAGATGCATCACATTTCAATTCAAAAGAAACATTAAAATTAGGCAATGTAAGAATAGGTGCATAAGACAATTTATCCTTCAAAGTTTGGAAAGCAATTTCATATTCTTGCTTCCAAGAGATTGCATATTCCTCCAAAAGAGATTGCATAATTTTAGGCACATTTCCTCCTTCCCTTTCAACATGTAAACAAGAGAATTAGGAACCATACAATAAAGAGGTTGTTTGTCCAATAACACTATCTTGATTTTATTTTCACTCAAGAACAAGCTCTCTATAATGTCATGAATTTTTTTACTCTCATTTTCTTTCTCTTTGCTTTTCTTCTCACTTGTTTTTCCCTTTGGTAGCTCACTATTCTTCTCTTTTGTAGGTGCAATATTTTTTTCCAGCTCTTGCATTCTCTTTACCATCCAGAGATCATCACCTTCTTGGGTCTCCACTAGTGTAAGCTCTTCTTCCTTTTCACTTGAAGAACTTGTTGAGTCACTTGAAGAAGTTGTTGAGTCACTTGAAGGCTCACTCTTTATGTCTCCCTCCTTAAGCAAAATCATGGTTCTCTTGTTAGGACATTGAGAAGCAATATGACCTTTACCATACTCTAAATGCTTGATATTGCTTGGTGTTGTTGGAGTATGATCCCTAATTTTTTTGATTGAGCTCTCCACCTTTTCTTCCTTATTTTTCACATGAGAAACCTCCCTTTTAGGCTTGTCCTTCCAGCTAGAAGTTGCAGCCCCATTGGAGAATATGGAAGTTTTTATCCTCTTTAGTTGTTGTTCCACCCTTTGAGCTTTGTGGACTAGCTCCTCAATTGTGGCATATGAATGTAGCTCCATCACATCTTAAATTTCTCTATTCAAGCCATGAAGGAATCTAGCCATTTTTGCTTCTTGAACCTCCACAATTTCAGCCCTTATCATCATCAATTCCATTTCCTTATAGTAATCATCAACACTTTTATAATCTTGAAAATGTCTTTGAAGCTTGTTGTGGAGTTCTCTTGCATAATAAGTTGGAAAAAATCTTCCTCTCAAACATGCCTCAAATCATCCCAAGAATTTACTCTTTGCCTCCTCCCTCTTCTTATGTCCATTTGAATTTGGTTCCACTATGTCAAAGCATAGCCACCAAATTCTAGAGTTACTAGAGTAACTTTCTTTTCTTCATCAAAAGGTTGGCATGAGAAAATTTGTTCTACCTTCATCTCCCACTCAAAATACTCTTCCGGATGAAAAACAAAGGAACACTTCAAAACAACCAAGAGGGGGGGTGAATTGGTTGAACATTGGCCAATTAAAATTTTAAAATCAGAGTTACCCAGGATCTTTATCACTTTCAAAATTGTTTCAACACCAAGATTCAATATTCAATCAACTTCCCTTTCCAAGAACAATAGAAAACAGAGTATAACTTTCTGTGCAATGAAATTGATTCACAAACAAAGCAATTTAGAGATTTAACAAATGAGAACAGAGAATAGCCATAGATTTTTATACTGGTTCACCTCAAACCCTATGAGGCTACATCCAGTTCTTCCACTCAACACTAGAGTAGAGTTCCACTATTGCAAAAAAAAAAAATCTTACAACCAATTTTACAAGCCTCTCTTTATCAACCCTAGATAAAGTTCAGAAGTCTAAAACCCTTTTAGACCCTTAGAGACCAAAACCCACACTGAGAACACTACTCAGCTATTCTTAGAGAAACATTATCTCTACACTTGCAAGAAACCTATTTACAATAGACTATTCTTTAAAAAATCAAAAGAACAGTTTTACACCTTCAAAGACAAGGAAAGATATCACCTGACAATCCAAGAATGCATTCATTTCCTATGCTTTGAATGAACAATGATTCTTCACCTTCTTGATTCAATAACCCATATGAATTTGTGAAGACTCAATGTGTTTAGAAGTCAGAAAATGTCACCAATGAAAGCTCAGAACGTTTGTGAATGCTTAGAACTCGAAAAATTCAAAAGGCACGAAGTTTCAAACCTCAGCCAAGAGGTTCCTTTTATAACATAATTTTTTAACTGAAAATAATCGATTAAACCCGCTCCAGTAATCGATTATTTTGCATAGGTAATCGATTAAATCAAGATAGTAATCGATTAAAATGTTCATTGTAATTCCAGAATTCCAAAAACGAACCATTTAATTGATTATTCCGATACGTAATCGATTAAGACAGAGCAAAAAAAATTTTTTAAATGCATTCAGTAATCGATTACCAATTCTCATAATTGATTAAGACAGAGAATTCTATTTCTCATAAAAACGCCTAAGTAATCGATTAATCCATGATGTAATCGATTACAATGTTCATAAATTGTTTTCTAAAGGCGGGAAGAACAAAATAATCGATTCCATTAGCCTTGTAATCGATTACTTCAGTAAGGCTTCATTTTCCAAAAACTTAGCTTATTAAAACCTTTCATGTGACTTTTCTTTAATTAATTCTTTTAATCTAACAATCCTAGATAAATGAATGATGCATGATATGCACAATTGGATTATCAGATCATATACTTCCTTTTACATTAATCAAATTATCTTCAAGCT
>PYAF01001358.1:113970-148058 GCA_007407185.1 Glycine tomentella | reverse complement strand
TGAGGATTATTAGTTAGGTTACTAACATAATTTTTCTATAGTTAAAAACTATTCTCCGATTATGCATAAAATTTGGTAACAATCTTACTTGATTAAGGTATGGTGGTGTAACCATACTTATGATACATATGATGATATGATGAAAATATTTTTCCATAAGGTAATCTGTATTTTGCTTATGGATTTGATTTTTATTATGAATGGATGTTGATGTGAATAAGATAGGTAGATTCATGTTTCCATGTTCCAAGTCCAGTACGAGGCTTTGGGGAAACAGAATCTGATACTACATACAGTACGATATGTAGTACCCAGGTGCAAGGATATATGGCAAAATTCATGCATGTTTGCGTAAGACTATAACAGCGTCCACACTCAGTGTGGCCACATACAGTACGATATGTAGAGGCCATTTGCCCTGGGATAGTTCATCTCATGCATTCATATAGTTGCATATTTCTTGTGGATGTGTTTGATTATTTGAATGATTTTACTAACCTACTAATAAGTTTGGGATTTAGCTTTGCCTACTGAGAAATTTATTTCTCACAAGATTTGTGTCATGTTTTTCTTAGATGATAGCCCTGGTCAGGTTCATTGAAGCTCTGGAGTAGTGAGGAAGTTATGTACTAGACTGAAGAATGGAAATTAATGTACTTGTATTATATGAACTTTTGTAAAAAGAACTATGACTATGTATAATGTATTAGTTTCAAAACTTTTGTAAGTTTTACATTTTAGAAGTTTTACTAATGTACGCTTCTTAGAAACTTATCTTTAAGTAATAATAAAATTAATAAAAATTAGTAGAAATTTAGGTCGTTACACAATAGCTGGGAGGTCATTGATAAGAAACAAGAAGTTCTTGAAGAAGAATAAGAGAGAAAACTCTCACCACAATTTAGAAATTGTATTAATCATCCAAAGATCCTTCCAAGCAGTTTGTGAGTGGTTTATATAGACCACGTATTAACAAGCTAAATGACACTAAATGTAATGTAAATGCAAATTGAAATGAAGCCCAAATGTAGCTTGAAGTGCAAGCTTTCTTTAAAATGACCCTTGCCTTCTAAGTTTCGCACTTCTGCAGAGTTTACTGATTTTTAATCGATTATTTCGTTTGGTAATCGATTATTTTGCTCTTATCCTTCCTGAAAATTGATATATGAACAAAATAATCGATTAATTCGACATGTAATCGATTAAAACAGAGCTATTTACATTTTTCAAGCTGATTTAATCGATTACAGGATGCTTTTAATCGATTACAGGTATCAAAAGATGCTTTTAATCTGTTACATAATGCTTTTAATCTGTTAAAACAAACAACACTCATTTTGTGTTTCCACTACTTTTGTGGACTTCTTTTTGCTTTTCCAAGAGATACAAGTTAGATTGGATATGATCTTGAAGTACTTGAGTCCTAGCTCTTTAGCTTGCATTGATCCTTCATCAATCATAGAGTTAGTCATTGTGAAAACGCAAAAAAAAAAATCTTTTTTGATTTATATAGAGCCAGTAGTGGCTTGGTAACACAAAAAATACAAGGTTTTATCAAGCTTAGGGTAAAGCTTGATTTGTAGAACTAGAAGTGGTCTTGACAAAATACTTGTAACTTGTGTGAAGTTAGTGGAACTTGGTGGTTTGCCAAGAATTGGACATAGTCTTAAGATAGAGAAGAACCATTATAATTTCTTGCATCTTATCTGTGCTTATCTTATTTCAGTTTTAACTGACTTAAGGTTTGAATTTAATTTTATTTTTGAAAATCTCTTCTATTTACGAAATCAGTTATAATCGTCTTAGAGTTTTAATCGTCTAAATGTGATATTTTCATTTACATTTAGTCCTACGATCGTCAATGCACAAAGACTAATTCTACCTTTTTTTAAGTATAAAGACTAAATTGATTGATTTACAATTACGCTAAATGTCACTTTTGGTTCATTATGTTTTAGTGTTTTTTCATTTTGGTACATTAATTTTTAAAAGTCTCATTTTGGTCCTTTATGTTTTCGAATGGTTTTGGTTTTGGTCATTTTTTTCCAGTTTTTTGTTCACAACTTAATGTTTTGTTTTTTTTTAAATCTTGAAATAATTAATTTAATACAGTAGCTGCTAAAAATCATTATTATCTTTATTTTGGTCTATTTAACTTCACTCTTAAATGACTTTATTTCCCTGCTTTCTCATTCCCCTATTTTTCATAGCAACACTCAAACCAGTTTTTTTTCTTCACTAGAAAAAAAAAATCACAATCCAAGTGCATCATGAAACTAAGCCTTCCATATTCCCAACCCACAAACATTGGTACGAGTCCTCCCTCTCTTCCATTTTCAACACCGCTTACATAATCACTACTAAAAAAATCCCTATTTTTACGACGTGCATTCAAAGACGGTTGTAGCAAAACCGTCTTAGAAATAGAAGCGATGACAATTTTGTAAATACCTGAACAATTTCAAAGATAGCTTTCGTATAACCGTCTTCGAAAAAAGTGTTCAAAGACGATTTTCGATAAACCGTATTTGAAAATCTTGCGTTAATTCAAAAATAAGAATTTTGAATCAAAGACTGTTTTCATAAAACCGTCTTCGAAAACAGGTATTCAAATACGGTTTTCGTAAAATCGTCTTTGAAAACAGGTATTCAAAGACGGTTTTCGTAAAACCGTCTTTGAAAACAGGTGTTCAAAGATGGTTTCATAAAAATCGTCTTAGAATTAAGTATCTTTTAACTTTTTAAACCTCCCCTCTTTTAAATTTTTGAAATTTGAATTTAAAATATAAAACACAAAAGAAAAGGAAAAACCGCCCAAATCTTCTTTATTCTTAGTGTGGGTAATTCCTTTTCGAATTCCTCCATCCACTCACATCGTAAGGAATTTGTTATCACCGCCGATAACAGAAGAAGGCATGGGCACAATGGGTGGCGCCACTCCAAGAAAGGTCCCCACCATGTCCACCCTCACCTGCATCTGATTGAAGTCCCCGGCGGTTGCCACTGCCATCTTCAGATCCCTCATCGTCGCCCCACTCAAAATGGTGTCATTCACCGAATCGGGGAGGCTCGTGTCGTCGGTGAGCATCGTGTTCGAGGTTGACACCAGCCACTCGTCATGCTAAAACCCCAAAAACCCCAAACCGCCATGTTCCAAGGCTGCATAAACTCACAAGAGGATCGCGCTCTTTGCGTCCTCGATGTTCGTATTCCCTTCCCCGGTACCAAAGTCTATCTTTTTTTCTCCCCTCTGGTTTGTGTTCCAGAAGTTTCATCTGAAGCATTCGTGGTAATTTCTACACAACTTTCACCAAAAGAAACTAACACCTTCCGTTACTGGCTTTTTTTGTGTCCTTGGCAACCCTTTTTGCTGATTTTCACTGCCACAATCACAATCAATTGAAGAAGGAAGAAATAAGAAGTTTCTCGCGGGTATGTTAATTACTTCTGCTTCTTTTTTATATATAAACTTATGGGGTTCATCTTCATGTTCATGCTCAATTAGGTGTTGTATAGTTATATAGCCTGAGTTGTGCCCCATTCCATTTGCAACTTTTCCTTCATCATTCTCCTAAGTTTTTAATCTTAATAAGTGATGGGCATGGAAAATTTCAGAGTTGGTAAGATTTTTCTTTTCCTTTGTTTCTCTCTTACAACTTTTCCATTGAAAATTTGTGTCTTTATTCGGGTACTTTAATTTTTCTATCATAAGTTCCTTGATAAATTCATAATCCTTGTGGCTCTGTGGTTGTGGGTTGTTATGTTTGGTTTTTGTAGAATTTGGGTGGTTCTTCTTCTTCTTCTCACGAGGCTTTGGATTCAGAAGAGAAGACACATGGGTACCCAAAGAATCTTGGTTTTAGATCACATAAACTCATTGGTAGCAATTTTTCTATGGGTAAGGTTCTGAAATTCTGGTTATAAATTTGCGGCATTGGTAGGAAAATTAGAATGCAATATAATAGGAATTTCATGCATGACTTCATAATTATTGAATATTCATCACGGGGCACACAAAAAAAATCAACCAACTGAATTTTTCTTTGATTGAAAGCTTTGTGAAGAACTGAACATTATGCAGAATTTGGATAGAGTAGTACTAAGTTACTAGTACATTAAGTTGCAGCAACTGCATCATAATCCTCTCATTTATGACAAAGATGAAAAGAGTAGTACTAAGTTACTTGCTCTTGTTCATACTTATATTGGTAGCTGTGAAAGTTGAAATTAATTGACCAGGCTTGTTTTGTGTTAAAATGGATTTAATAAAATAGTGTGAATAACAAAGGAAACTAAAAACTCTGTTAAAGGTTAATTTGAAAAGGTTATAGCATGAAAGTGGAGTCACCATATTTTGTAGTTATAGGACATGGTTTGAGATTTTAGACCTTAATTAATTAATAGTAACCGTTACATTTTTCTTATTTTATTTTTGTGTATGTTTGTTAATTATTCTTTAATACTTAAAAGAATTTGGTATCTCATTTTTTATGGGCATATATTTTGGTGTCTCAAGGTAATAATATTTTTTCTAAAAGTTTTAGAAAATCCTTCCAATGAAGATTGAGACTTCCTATATTCAGTTTTATATTTATCATCTGTTTACAAATTAATCAACTAAATAGCAAACTAACAAGTGACAAATGGGCCTTTATAAAAGAGGAATAAGGTAAGTTTGTCTTGCTCACTCAGTCTATGTGTTTATGGTGAGAAAAAAGTTGATATACATTTTTTCCAAATTTTGATGATTCTTTTCACTTGGAAATTTTGAAGGAAGTATTGTTGAGAGCAATCCATGACATTGATGCCAAGTTTTCTAAGGTAAGTTTGACTTTCTGTTCACTTCTACAAATAAACCCTTTTTTGTTCTTGTTCTTGTATTTACATCTTGTAATTGAACTATGAAGGAAGCCTAATCTTCACTCAGGATCTACAACAACCATTGTTTTGGTAGCAGATGATAAAATTTTGTCTAAATATTGGAGACTTTAAGGTCACCTTGTGCTATGAAAAAGTCTCCCAGAAAGGCTAAAGGTGAGAAAGATTATGAATTGTAATTAAACTTTCAATTTTTATTGTCAGTTCATTGTGATTTGTAGACTTGTTATGCTACTTAATTATCGAAGCCATATGTATATCTATATTATAGGATTTGATGGAAATATATAAAGTAAACAATAACAAGTAGCATATCTAGTAGTTCTTTTAAGATTTTTTTTCTTAAAAAAAAAAGCTAATCTAAGAAGGTTGTTAGGAAAACCGTCTTAGATTAGTTTTTTATAAAAAAAAAATCACACTAATCTAAGACAGTTTTTAGGAATAACCGTCTTAGATGTTACATTATAAGATGGTTCTTCCAAAAAATCGTCTTAGAAAGGAGTTTTTACAATATTTTTTTATTAAAAAAACTTATTTCTAAGACGGTTCTTAGGAAAACCGTCTTAGAAAGTGAGCGCTAGAAATACGGTTTTATAACTGTCTTCGAAAGTAATGATTTTCGACGACGCTCGATACAAAGACGGTCGTACAACCATCTTTGTATGGGGTATAGAACCATTTTTGAATAACTTTTTTGTAGTAATGAATCCATATGTTTGACATTGTTTTACATGACATCTTTGCAAATCTATCACCTTCAGAGGCACATAAGCTACAATTATTTAACCATGCCATCACACTCATACCCAAACAAGTTTGTTCCCTTCCCATCGTGCACTCCCCTATGTTTCTCGGTGTAACCATTGTCGATAATACCAAGTTGCTTCATGAGACCAATTTTGGGTTTGTTTGTTTGTTTGTTTGTTTGTGTAACGCCCTGAAATTTCAATAACTGAAAATATATGGTTAAAATGTAGTGTGAGTTAATCTTGTGTAACTACTTAATGTGAATGTTAGGTTGTGTGAAGTTTGTTTGGTTAATTAAAAATAACAAAAAAAGAAATACAAAAAATGTTTGAAGGGAAATGACCATATTACCCTTTCTCTATATGTGAAAAATTACGATAATGTCATTGAAGTAAAATTACGATAATGCCCTTAGATATTTTTGTTAGATATTTTGAAGTAAAAATTACAAAAATACCCTTGAGTAAGTGATAAAGTACAAATATACCTTTAAATATTTTGTGAAAACTTGATGAAATTACAAAAGTTCCCCCTGGATAGCAAATTACCAAAATACCCTTATTAACAGACAAATATCATAAGAAATCTAGGAGTACCTAGACTGGCTAAAGATTTATGATTAAGTAAGTCATAAGATAATCTCTAAATTTTATTATTCAATATAATAAATACAAGAAAATAAACCTCACAATAAAAATAAAGAAAAATTTCACGAACATCTAAAACTATCATGAGCTATAATTTTAGACTATGTGATGATATGATGAGGAAAGTTATCACATGAGAAGTACTTGTGATGGTTATACAAGAAGGATAGGATGGAAACAAATGAATCCAAGTGACAAGTTTAGAAGTGCTTAAGAATATATTTAGTTATGATTAGTTAATTTATGAGAAGAAACCAATTCTAATTGTGAAGGATTTGGGGTAAAGGCTTAAGATTTTAGATGACTGAGACATTAGTAGCTATCAACTTAATTGAAAATTACATGAAGAACACTTGTTTTAAATTAAAAGAAACAAAAACATAAACCAAAACATGCTTATACGTGAGAATTGGAACAAAATAATTGAAATGGAAGTGCAAAATCATGTGTATGTGTACTTAGGATTGGTACACTTAATCCAATTGTGTAGCCATGTATAAAACAAAGCAAAAATCTAGCATTTCCGGCCAGCATACCACGTGCCCTTTCAGCCATATGAAGGAATCTTTGATTTTAAGTGAACTTGTTCCCTAACTTATGGTCACTTGCTTCTTTTCCTCTATTCACTTTTGCTTCATTTTCTCTTCTTTTCTTCTCACTCAAACTGCAGCTCCTTCCTCAAGCTCTTGAATCATTCCAGCCAAATACTTTGATTAGCACGTGAACTTGAGAGACTTAAAACAACGCTACAAGAAGCTAACAAAGGGACAAAGATAGGTAAGGGGAGTTTGTTATTTGTTTACAGCTTTTGATACCATAGTTGGAGGTCAGGGAGTCCAACTATAAGGATATTTGTCTGTCCCTGCTGTGTATTGGTTTTTATATATAGAAAAATTGTGTTTTTAACTAATGGGATGCGATGAATTTGCTTGTTGATGGATAAAACTGTGAATGATGTTGTTGTGGTAATGATTGGATTTTTGGAAAAAGTCTTAATTAAAGAGGAGACTCTGCCCAAAATCTTATAATATGTTTTCTTATTTAATTCTTTATTAAATTTTTAAATGAGCATAAGAGTGTGATTTCTATATTATAGTCCTCCTCTTTAATTTAGAATTTTCCTAAAATACCAGTCTCGTGATAATATGGATTGTGGATGGATGAGGTGATATTGATGTCATTGATAATGATGAAATGAGATGTTATTGATGTGTTGGTGATGATTGAATGAGAAAATAATGATTTGTTTGATGATGTATAAATGATATAATGATGATGTGATGTTTAAATGAGATGATGATGAATTGGTTGTTGATGTTGATAATGTCATTGTGTGATGTGGATATACATAGATACCTATGGGGGGTGCATGACTGGTTACCCTTGCGAGGAAGGATGTGTCCATAGCCAAGTTATGCATTGATGGTGCCCATGGTTGTATGTGGTATTGTCCACAGCGTGCAGTGACCGGTTGGGTATCCTTGCGAGGAAGGGTTTACGAATTTTAAGCGTCCCATGAGAGAAAGGGATTGTTTAAAATTCTGGTCCCTATTTATCCATGGTCAGTTTATCGGTGATGTTGTATGTACATGGGGGTGCATGACTGGATAACCTTGTGAGGGAGGGTTTACGAATTTTAAGCATCCCAAGGGAGAACTGGATTGTTTAAAATTCTAGCCCCTAGCTATCCATGATTAGTGCATTGATGGTGTTCATGTTTCATACTTCATATTTGCATGGATGGAAATAGAATGGTGGCAGTAAGTACCGGGGGTACTAGGGGGCATCACTCTGTTTGGAACTCCCTTGAGACTCAGGGCTGATCACCATGCGGGGGGAGCGACCTGTGCACGGTAGGGTGACCTCGACGAGCTACTGCATGATTTACCTAGAGAGATTATTTCCATGAGGATGGTACCACACTGCATTCTGAGAATTTAAGTTAGGTGCATGCATCATTCTAATCATGATTGATTTGAGTTGTGAAAAAGTGAATGACTAGTTAGTTGCGTGGGTGGAACTTAATTTTTATTGAGAATGATTGTGATTGTTATTGTTGTTTCTTTCTAATTATTGTTATTTAGTACTTGTTGGTTTTGGTAAAATAAACTCACCCTTGCAATTTTTGTACCGTATGGCTGGTACCTGTGATGATCACGAACATTTGTTCGTAGGAGCAGATGATCAACAATAGGTGATATTGAAGAGAGATTTCTTCTGTTGGAGCTACCAAGCCAACGTGACAACGTTGGAATTCGTCAAGAAGAGAGAGTTGTATTTTTTTTTAGTCGGTTCCTTGTTTCTCTTGATCAGACATGTAATCTCAAATCTATATATTTGTAAAAACTTAGTTATGTTCTGACATAGGAATAATATGTATATGTTTCGTATATATTTATGTAATTATTTACATATATGTGTGTGTTTTTAATGAGTATATTATCGCGAAAAAAAATTTACCTTAATTTTTCATAATCAAATTAATGAAGTTTTATTAAAATTTAAAAAAAAATCACATTTAGAGTTGTGATATCGTAGCGACAAGACGAGTTGTTACAGTTTGGATTTGTGAGGTTTGATACTCTGATTTTTGATAAAATGGGAAATCATAAAGGGAGAGCACGCATAAGAGAGAGATATGGATTTGGGTTTGTAGGATTAAAGGTGGCAACACGTGGTTGTGGTTGTGGTTGTGCATATTTGGGCCTGTGGTGTCGAGGGTGGAAATATGTTGTTGTTGTGGTGCTTGGGTGGTGGTGGTCGTGCATATATGGGTGGGAAGGAAGAATGAAGTGGGTGATGGACAATGATGGTGAAGGTATTGGTGGTTGCGCGCTTCAGAGTGGTGGTGTATTTGGGTAGGAGGTGGTGGGCCGCAGTGTGGATATGGGGTGGCGTGATGGTGTTGCTTAGTGGATGGAGCTTGTGAATCTGGATCGTTTGTTGATGATGGCTTGGTGATGTGGTGGGTTAGTTTATGCGAATGACCAAATTTGGTTGGGAAAGAAGATGACGAAGGTTAGGAAAGAAGGATCGTAGTGTAAAATTAGGTTGGAGGATATAACATTTTTTAGTGGGATATAATCTTTAAAATAAAATAAAGATAATTATGATTTTTAGCTGTCATTATTTTAAATTAATTATTTTAGAATTTAAAAGTTAATAGAACATTAACATTTTTAATAAAAAATTGGAAAAAGGATCAAATTGAAATCCTTCAAAAAAAAATATAAAAGATCAAAATCAGATTTTTAAAACTTAATATATCAAAAAAGAAAAAAATTAAACATAAGGAAAAAAAATACATTTATCCTTTGAAACTATAATGATTTAAAACAAAGTTTAATAAAAAATAAAAAAGAGTAAAAATACTCTAAATTTTGACCTGAGACGAGTGTTTTTGAATAAACGTAAATATTTATAAATTGTCATAAAATAATTTTTAAAAAAATTGAAATGATTTAAACCTTTTATTTAAAACCTACTGTTCAGAAATTGATTTTCGCAATCAAAGAATGAGTCTCCGGTCCGGAAGATCACCTACCCCCACAAACACAAACAAATGGGAGTATGACACTCGAATATAACGTAATCGTGGCGGAGAGGAATGTGCGACACTACTTCCGCGAAGTGGTAAACACGCACGAGCCACTGACTCTGGGTGCCTTTCAAATGACGCTGTTAACTTCAATTATCCAAGACTTCCAGAAGCCTTAACATCATGGTCAAACACTCAACCTTTTGTTATTTCTTTTCCTCCCCTCTTTTTCTTAATGATATATAGTAGTAACTTTTAAATATACTATTATTTCTTAAATCTTTCAGATAATTTTAAAGCACATAATTATCATTCAATTAAATTAGGAACAAAATGGTACGGCAGCAATCTTTATGAGATGAAACGATATTTAGAGTCTTTAGGCCTTACTCTTTTGTATTCACCAATGTTCATTTAATTTATATTTTTGAAATCGTTGAATTTTTTTCCAAAAAAAACTAAAATTAGTTAATATTTTTTATATATAGATATAAAAATAGATATTAAGGGATTCTCACATGTTCAACCAATTGACTCAAACTCATTTGATAAATTAGTCAATATACACGGTGAAGGATATAATTAAATATTTTTTTATACTTTATTATGTAATAATTATATGTAGTTTTAATCATTTATAAAGTTATTATTGATTTTAATTTGATAAAAGAGTGAAGGATACAAAGTTTAATTAAATGATCTCAATAATAATGTGACATATTTAATCATAACAACGACAATATAATTCGTTTTTTTTGGGTAATATTGTTTTTGGTAATGAAATAATATGTTTAAATGCGTTAATAATCTTTTATAAAAAAAAGTATTAATAAGTAACATTCATTTGTCCTTCAAAAAAGTAACATTCATTTGAAATTTTAAAATTTTAAACGAGTTTAAATAATATCAAGGTATAATTACTATTTTAATCTTGTAATTTATTTTTTAGGTTTCATTAATTTGATCCTTTTATTTTTTAGAAATTCAATTTGATCTTTTAATTTATTTAACATATTTAATTTAATCCCTTTATTTTTAAAAGGTTTAATTGTGTCATTTATTTTTTAAAATGAATTGAATTTGATCTAACTTCCCTACCGCTAGTTCTTAATATTTTTAAAAAATGAGATAAAATTTGATTTTAAATAGAAAATACTCTTTCCTCTCAATTTGGAGAGAAATATAATATGAAAAATTTTAATGGATATAAAGACAAATTTTTTTTTTTAATTATACATTTTTTCATTTGAGATATTTTTATATATTTTCAATGTATATATCTTTTCTTTCACTTTTTTATATAGTTAAATAACATAAAAATCATTTCAATTAATTTTATTCTTTCTTTTATTTTTTACTAAACCAAACAATAAAAGATTCAGTTGTCTACCGCGTCGGAAAATTAACGGCGACAACATCACGAAAAATTCAACTATATATATTGTAAATTTAATTTCTAATTTTATATTTATATCTCTTTTCATATATAATCACGTCCCTTTTTATTTCACCACGTATGTTTTTATGAACTTTCATATTAAAATTAAATCGAACTTTTTAAATATTTTTGTAAAATTATTTTATTACATCTTAATTATATATATACTTTTACATTTTACAATATAAACTTTTGCGTAATGACAAACCTAGCTAATAACGTAACAAAGAAGTAAAATTATATAGTCCAAAATATTCTCACGTGCCATGTCACGTGTTGCCACCTTCCGAATCTAACTTCCTATTTTCTCCAAATCCAGAGTGATGATCCTCCATTACGTTCACACTTTTGACTAAAAAACCAAATAGAAACCTCCATAAGAAAAAGAAGAAAAACCACCATAAATACCAAGCTCAACACACAACTTTCTTTCCCTCTTAATCTTACCAAACCTTAAAAAAGCCAAAACCACAACAAAAACAAGTCTTCTCCCATCTCATATATTTCCAACATCTCTTCTCCTTCCATTCATTCATTTTATGGTCATTGGCCATGACCCAAACCATGTCAGGCCCAAATGACAGCTGGCTCCAATTCTACAATCAAAATCTCACACCTTCAATCCCTGACTTCACCGTGACTACTAATGCTACTGTTACCACTACTACTATCGTTGCCGCCACGAGTCCTTCACAGGACATGTCCAATTCAAGTTCATCAGGCCCGACCCGTTTAAGCCAGGAAGGGCGCGTGGTGAAGCCCACGCGCCGTCGCTCCCGGGCCTCGCGGCGAACTCCGACCACTCTGCTAAACACGGACACCACAAACTTCCGGGCCATGGTCCAACAATTCACCGGAGGCCCGAGTGCACCCTATGCATCAAACCCGTCATTAGCACCACAAGTTTTGCCAAACCTCATGGGCTTTGGGTTCCCCTCACGCCCTGTCCCGAGCCCAACCACCCTCGTCATGACGTCATCACCCCCTATAACCTACCTTCAACAACAACAACAGCAGCACATGTTTCAGCAGCAAAACCAACAGTACAATTTCTGTAGTACTGCTGGTGGTGGTGGCACACAAGGTGGTGGAGACGACGACGACGACAACAACAACAACAGCATGTTTTTTCAGAGACTATGTAACAACAACGTTAACCCTATAATTAGTCCTTCAACAAGCAATGTTGTTGTTAGCAATAATAACAACCGTGGTGGTGATGGCGGGGCTGTGAATACGGATCATGGACGCTTCTTCCCTTCTTCTTCTTGATTGATGAATCTGAATCTGATGAAAGAAGAAGAAGATGAAGATATTAAGCACTTCATTATTCTCCAGTAGGAACACGGGTAGTAGTTTTTTGTTGTTGTTTTTCTTTGGTCCGCATGCTGAGGCTCGAAAGTGACATAAAGCAGACAGTTAGGTGTTAACTTGGGCAGAATTGTTGACCAACCAATGTTAAATACATTATATTATATAGTACACTCTTCTTTAGGTTTTTAATTACTTTTAATATTAGTATTGTTGGTTTATTACTACTGTTATTTACTTTTATATTTGTTTTTGGGTAGAATTGGGCTCTGCTTCTAGATAGCCCCTGGATGGCGCTCTACCCATCCCAATGTACACTTTTTTTTTTTTCTTTTTGTATCTTTCAACTTTTCAAGTACTGGATTAATTTGTGGGGTTGTTACTTTTATTTTCTTCGTAATCATATACTATTTTTTTTGCACTTTTTTATTATTTTACATAAAATATTAAATAAAAATAATTATATTTAATGTCTTAAAAATATAAACTACATTTAATATTTATCATAAGAAAATAGAGAAAATAATAAGAGGATGTTATAAGAGAATTTAAAATTGTTCTTTTTTACTACACTCTGTTCATTGTTACCTGACTAATTAAAGAATCTAGGGTGTGCCTATAGACTTTTCCCATTCCTTTATTCATGAGCAATAAACACTCCATATTTTGTTTGATACCGAATATTAATTACTTGGAACTCTTTTAATGAGTGTTAGCCCAGTGAATAGTACGCTGTATTATTACAAGATCAAAGAAAAGTTACTACTTTAATGGTTGGAACTTGAATGGGGTTGTAAGTGGGTCGCCGTGGTTGTCATGGCAAGGAGTGCTAAACTTTTGACAAAATGATTTAACATATAAGTTGACTTAGGTTATTGTATTTGTAATCCGTGTGTATCTTTGATACGATATGATGAGTATGTTTTACGACTTACGTGGATTATACAGCTGCCTTCATTCCTTTGCAATAGAGATGGAGTTATCTTTCCAGTTCATTGTATATGTTTTTTTCTCCCTCACTTTACAAAGTTTTATATATATATATATATATATATATATATATATATATAAATGAAATAATTAAATCTATATAATATAACCATATATAGAAGGTTGAGATCGATTTACACTACTAGAAAATAGACTTTTAACTTCGGTTATTAAGGATTTTTAATATCGATTATGAATTGATATTGAAACTACTGACGTTAAAAGTATCAATTTTAATATCGATTATGATAATCGATGTTGAAATACACTATACAACATCGATTTTAAAGAAAATCGATGTTGTATAGTAAGAAATAAACAAAAGAATGCAAAATATGCAAATCAATGTTTTTTGCAAAATAATTAAAATATTTTGTTTGTTTTGTTAATATTACCCAACTCTGCAAATTAAAAATAGAACCAATATAGACATTACAAGATTTTATATTCAAATTATTATTGAATAATTACTATTAAATAAAAGAAATAGTTAAAGTAATGAAAACAACAATGTCAATACATAAAATCATCTATAACCTAAGCTAATTAAACATAACTCTACAATTGTAAAATTTCTTAAACACCTAATGTTTCTTTTTTAACTCTTAGAAAACATCTTGTCCACTGAATGCAAATTGTCTTTATTCTCTCTGGTTCCAATGCTCTTGGATCAGTAAAGTACTACATGATATAATAAAACATAACTTAATGTAAATAATAACAACTATAACAAATGAAATTAGTTTTGAAGTAAATAATTACCAATTTTCAATTATCCTTGAAACCTCCTAGGATTATGGTTGACATCCAATGCTTCACATAATAACCGCATTCAGTGCTTCCTCTTTGCTTATTATACTAAATTCAATAAGATATGCATATATTCAAAGTTATCCCAAAAATAGTATACATAGTAATAAAATGTCATTTTTAATAGACCGAACATTGTTTAAATAACTTACTTTAACTGCAATCCATTTAGTAGTTGCCTTGGATTTACTTCCTTGATTATCATTCAATCCCTTCAAGGCACTAGTTAAGAGAAACATATATGCATACTGTACAATTAAAATATTGATGTCAAATAATAATGATAAAGTAAATGTATTACAAATTACAAGTGACCTATTAATAATTCATTTCAAGTAGTTGTCAGACTTATTGTGCAATGAACAAAACTAGAAGACAACATTGTCCTTAGGACATATAACGACCAGTTGCCAATGTCCACTGCATTGGAGAACATTAAGTTATTATAGTGCATACATTATTTAAATTGATTTGTTCAGTTTTACTTACCCATTCAAGTAGGCTCCTAAGTAGACATCTTTATGTGAATTCTGCATCCATTTCTTAATATACTTCTCAAATTCAAACCGTGATTGCCCAAATCTTTGTATGTACTGTGGTTCAAGGAACCCATACATAGAGGCATTCCCCGATTGCAGACTTAACTCATTCATATACCTATTTTTTATGATTTTACTAACCTAATAATAGGGTCGGGATTTAGCTTTGTCTATTGAGAAATTTATTTCTCACCCGATTTGTTTCATGTTTTTTTTAGATGGCAATGATGGACAGGTTCCATGAGGCCTTGGAGTAGTGAAGATATATAAAAGAAGTTATGAACTAAGTTGGATTTTTGAGAAAAGTAGTGTACTTGTATTATATAAACTTTTGTAACAGAGACATTGACTAATGTATTAGTCTTTCCATATTATGTAAATTTTAATGACTTAGAATTTTTACTAATACACGTTTCTTGAAAAATTTTATTCTAAGTAAAAATAATAGTAATAAAAATCAACTTAGAAATTAGGTCGTTACATATTTCACCTACCATAAACCCACCACAACTTAACTACATTATGCCTACAAGATCTGCATAATCCCATCCAATCACAATATCTTGTGTGTTACTGTAGCTATATTCTGATATACCTACTTCCTAAAATATTTGCCAAAAAAAAATCACCATAAAACTAACACATATCATGTAGTCATACCCTTAAATGCACAACAAACTAAGCATAAACTACCAAGTTATCATTTGTGAATATACAATCAATTTATCTTTTGAAGAGGAAAAAACACATTATTAATAAAGATCAACTAGGCACAAGAAGCACCAGACTTGATACAAAAAGTACATCAACATATAGCAATAAAAAATAAAAACGAAAAGTCCTCCTACACCATTTCCTAAATACACAAAGCTTGACCAGGCCCTTACTTATGCTAATATCTCACTATATGGTTATCTTATTCCACTACTATGTTCCATACAAGTTATTGGATTATCAAAAACAATCTGGAAGGAAGGATATAGAAACATTTACGTTCTGTCTCAGCATCAACTCAAAGAAAAATCAATTCATAAGAGAGACACAGAGAGGACACATAAACCATGCAAACAAACGAAAAAGCATACGAACTAAAGCAAGATACTAATATTCAGCGATTCAGAAAACAAACAAAAAGCATATGGAGAAAACATGACATGATTTAGGACCAGAGAGAAGAAAAAGAAAAAGAGAATCAAAATCTTGTGTTAACCTTGATTTGCGAGACGGACGAAGAGATTGGCGAGGAGAGAGATTGAATTAGAAAGTGTTGGATTTAAAGGAAGCTGCAAGAAGATTGAAACAAGGATGGCTTGGAGTTTTAGCTTTTTACATGCCCAATCATTTTGATGGCATTTGTAATTGTCTAAGTGGTTCAAGTTCATAGCCTAGTGATCCTTGCATTGTATAATTCATTCACATGCATTCATATGTAGAATATAAGTTTAAAATGTTTGCATTTACAAAGAAAACCTCATGGCTTAATGTTTTAGAAAAATCACTTTATGCACTACTTTAATCAATTATCATTCGTATGTAATCGATTACATGCTTATGTTTATTTCTGGAAAAGCCATGTTGAACACTTTAATCGATTATCTCCCTTGTGTAATCGATTACCAAGTGTTATTTCAAAATGTGTCTATCTGTGTTAATCGATTACTGAAAATCGTAATCGATTACTTAGTTCATTTTGTTTAAAATGAAGAGTCCGCCTTAATCGATTACAGTAAGGCATAATCGATTACCAAGGCTTATTTACAGTTTGAGCTTATTTGTCTTAATCGATTACATCATGTATTAATCGATTAAATTGTTCGTGAAAATTTTCCAGAAAGCTTAAGAACAGATTAATCGATTAAATGATGTATTAATCGATTACATATGTTGATTTAATCGATTATACTTATGGTTTAATCGATTACATTCTGTAAAAACTATTTTTCTATAAAAAGCTTATGGGTCTATGGTTTTAATAAGTTTTTTAGAATTCAATTCTGCGAAATACCCAATACTCCCAAAGCTTTAGAAGTTGAGAAAAAATTAGTTCTGAGTGAATAACATTCTACATCAAAACTTAAGATTCACTATTCATTGTTGATGAAGTTTTGAGCAAAGTCTTAACAAGAATCTTCAAGAAAGCTGTTCTTTGCAATTCATACTTTCAAACTCTGTTTGATTAGTTGTGTTCATCTGATTCATATGCTAAGGATCATGAGATGATATCTTTCTTGAACTCTAGACAGTGATAGTTTTTGTTTGTTTAAAAGTTTGTGTATTTTCCTAAGAGCAAATAGTTTCTTTAAAGCTATTTTTGGAGAAGGGTTCTCTAGAGGGTAGAACAGAGTAGTGTTCTCAGGTTCTTGATCTTAAGAAATCTATTGAGTTTAGATTTTGACTCTTTGTCTGGGTTTGACAAGGGAGATCTGTTGTAATAGCTTGTAAAGAATTATATTTGTTTTAGTGAAAACTCTAACCTAGTGTTGGTTGGAAGTCACTGGATGTAACCTCCAAGTTTGCGAGGTGAACCAGTATAGATCGCTGAGTCTTTTATTCTAATTCTGTATATTTCTCATTGTTTGTTTTTGGGAATCAAGAAATTATCAACAAGACATATTTTCTGGCATTACTTGCATAACAAGGGTGATCTTGGTTGAAAGACAAGTTCTAGTTTGAAAAAGGTTTTAAGTGATACAATCCAGATTTCAAATTCCGCAAATTATTTTAGGTAAAATTTTAAATACCTAGGTTAAACCAATTCACCCCCCTCTTGGTTTATTTGAGGAGTGTTCATTGTATTTTCAATTGGTATCAGAGCTGGTTCTTGAAAGTTATTCAAGATCACTTTCTTTTCAAAGAAAATGAATACAAATCAAATAACTTTTAGAGAGGGAGCTTCTCTCAATCGTCCACCGATGTTTGAGGGTGAGCATTTTAGTTTTGGAAAAATCGCATACAAATCTTTATTCAATCCAATGATCCTGGAGCTTGGAATGCCATCGAGAAAGGTCCTTTAGTTCCAATGAAAACTCTTGATAATAAATTGATTCCCAAAGAATGGGATCAGATGACAGATGCTGAAAAAAGAGTTGTGCAATATGATTTTAAAGCTAAAAACATGATTAAATATGCTTTGTCTTCTGGTGAATTTTTTAGAACTGTGAGATGCAGAAGTACAAAAGAAATGTGGGAGATGTTGAAGGTAACTCATGAAGGAACAGATGAAGTAAGGAGATCAAGGAAGCATGCCTTGATTCATGAATATGAGATGTTCAAGATGAGCAATACTGAAAACATATCTCAGTTGCAAACAAGATTCACACATATTGTGAATCATCTTCTTGGTCTTGGAAAGACATTTGATGCTGAAGAATTGAAAATCAAAATACTAAAGTGTCTAACAAGACGTTGGCAACCAAAAGTTACAGCAATCAAGGAATCCAAAGACTTGTCTAAAATGTCCATGGTTGCACTGTTTGGTAAGCTACTTGAATATGAACTTGAAATGTCACAACTAACCAATGCAGAAGATGTAGAAAAGAAACATAAAAGAATAGCCTTGAAAGTTGCATCCTCTAAAGTTAAGAAAGAAGAAGATTCAAGTGAAGAAGATGAAGATGACAACATGAATCTAATTGTCAAAAAGTTCAGCAAATTCATGAGAAGGAACAAGAACAGAAATTTCACAAAGTTCAACAAGAAAAATGACAACAACAATGACACCACCTCTACCAACTTCACTTGATTTGAATGTGGAAAACCTGGACATATCAAATCTGAATGTCCAATATTCTTGAAGAAGCAACAAGGTGAGAGGAAGATAAAAAAGGAAGGAAAGACAAAGAAGGCATACATTGCTTGGGAAGATAATGAATCAACTACATCCAGATCAGCTAGTGAAGATGAAGAAGAAGCTAATATTTGTCTCACTTCAACAGTAAGTGATGATGAAGAATTCTCTAGTGCTGAATCTGAGGTAAATTCTGAATATGATAATATAATTGATGCTTTCCATGAAATGCATAATGAGGCTCAAAAGCTAGCAAAGTCAAATAATAAGTTGAAAGGAGATCTAAGATGGCACATCACAAATCTTACAGAAATGAAAAGTGAACTTTGTAAATTGAAAGAAGAAAATGAAAAACTCCTTTCAAGTTACAAGGCCAATGGGTGTACATGTTCATCTTCATCTTTTAAGCTAGATAAATGCAAATTGTTACAAGTAGAGTTTGATGATTTCAAAAGAATTCAAGGAGAAAAGTACATGTTACTACTATCTAAAAATAGTGATTTGATTGATCTTTTGAGAAAGCTTTATAAAGGAAGATGCAACTTAGCTAAAATGATAAGTGTGCAGAAATATGTTGGAGATACTTCTGGTTTGGGTTATAAACAAGTTCAAAATCTTTTGGCAAAACCATATTTGTACCACCAAAACAGAAGAATCAAAGGAATTTCTATGATTCAAAGATCAATCAAATACTTACTTTAGGAATTCATCAAAAGCTATAACTTGTAACTATTGCATGAAAAAAGGGCATACATCTTTTAAATGCAAAGCTAGAAAATATTATATGCCTAATGGAGAATGTATTTGGGTGCAAAAGAAGAAGAAAGTAGTTAACCCTATGGACCCAACCTCAATTGGGTACCTTTTCTTGTTACTTGATTTGAATTTTGCAGGTGTGTCTAAGAGCAAGATCATCTCTATGGTGATAGTGGCAGCTATAGGCACATGACAGGTGACATATCCATGCTTACAAATGTCATATTAAAAGATGGAGGATTTGTCACTTACGGTGATAATAACATAGGGAAGATAATTGGAGAAGGAAACATAGGTGACAACCTTAAGACTATGATCAGAAATGTCTTGTACGTTGATGGCTTGAAATGTAATCTCCTAAGCATAAGCCAACTATGTGACAAAGGGTTCAAAGTTTCTTTCAACAACAACTGTTGTTTGATTTGTGACAATAAAAGTGGTGAAGTTATCCATGTTGGTAAGAGAAAGGGTAACATTTATGTGTTGTATATTGACCATGCATTCATTCAAAACACTAGTTGCCTTGTGAGTAAAATAAATGAAACATGATTATGGCATAGAAGGGTAAGTCATATAAACATGAATCATTTAAACAAGCTTGTAAGAAAGAAATTGGTAATAGGATTGCCTAAGCTTAAGTTTGAAAAGGATAAAATATGTGAAGCTTGTCAAAGAGATAAACAAACAAAGATTATTTTCAAAGTAAAAATGTTGTTTCTACTTCTAGACCTCTTGAGTTGCTTCATATGGATTTATTCCGTCCTTCTAGAACCATGAGCTTGGGGGGTAATTTCTATGGGCTTGTTATTGTAGATGATTACTCAAGATATACATGGACTTCATTCATAAGATCCAAGAGTGATGCATTCACAGCATTTCGAAAATTGGCCAAGATAATTCAAAATGGAAAAGCTTGCAAGATTGTTTCAATAAGAAGTGATCATGGTGGAGAATTCCAAAATGAATATTTTGAAAAGTTTTGTGAAGAACTTGGAATTAATCACAATTTTTTAGCTCCAAGAACACCCCAACAAAATGGTGTTGTGGAGAGGAAAAACAAATCACTTGAGGAAGGTGCAAGAACACTTCTAAATGAAACAAAGTTGCCTAAGCACTTTTGGGCGGATGCTGTAAGTACGGCTTTTTATACTTTGAATAGGATTCTCATAAGGCTCATTTTGAAGAAACCCCTTATGAACTATACAAAGGAAGGAAACAAAACATATCTCATCTTAGAGCTTTTGGCTGCGAGTGTTTTGTGTTAAATAATAGCAAAGATTCTCTTGGCAAATTTGATTCTAAAGCTGATGAAGCAATTTTTCTTGGTTACTCTTTGCAAAGTAAAGCTTATAGGATCTTTAATAAAAGAAAATTATGTGTTGAGGAATCTGTCCATGTTATATGTGATGAGACTAACCCTTTCAAGGAAGATTTGGAGTGTGATGTTGATGCAGGACAAATGGAAGAATTTATGCAACTAAATGACTTGAATGAAAAAGAAAAGATGAACCAAATGGTGAGCTGGAATAGTCAACACCATTACAAAAGTACAATGATTGGAGAACTACTAAAGATCTTTCCCTTGACAACATAATTGGGGAAGTATCCAAGGGAGTTTCTACTAGATCTTCTTTAAGAAATCTTGTTGTATCATGGCTTTTGTTTCACAAATTGAACCAAAAAGTGTTGATCAAGCTCTGCTGGATGAACATTGGTTAATAGCTATGCATGATGAATTGAATCAATTCAAAAGAAACCAAGTTTGGGAATTAGTTCCTAGACCATGTACTCATATTCCTATTGGCACAAAATAGGTTTTTCGAAACAAGCTAGATGAAAGTGGCATCATAATAAGAAACAAGGCTAGATTGGTTGCTAAAGGTTACAACCAAGAGGAAGGCATTGATTATGATGAAACTTATGCTCTAGTTGCTAGATTAGAAGCCATTAGGTTATTACTTGCATATGCTTGTTTGATGAACTTTAAATTATTTCAGTGGATGTTAAAAGTGCATTTTTGAATGGTTACATAGATGAAGAAATATATGTAGACAAGCCTCCTGGATTTATTGATTACAAGCATCCTAACCATGTTTTCAAATTAAGAAAAGCTTTATATGGTTTGAAACAAGCACTAAGGTCTTGGTATGAGAGATTGAGCAAATTTATGCTTGAACAATCTTTCATAAGAGGATAGGTTGACAAAACTTTGTTCATCAAGAAAAGAGATAATGATATCTTGTTTGTTCAAATTTATGTGGATGATATTATATTTGGTTCAACTAATCAATCTATGTGCAGAGAATTTTCTGTCTCAATGCAAAGTGAATTTGAGATGTCAATGATGGGGGAGCTTACATTCTTTTTAGGATTACAAGTCAAGCAAATGAAGAATGAAACTTTCCTTAGCCAAACCAAGTATTGTCTGGAAATTATCAAGAAATTTGAAATGGAAAGTGGCAAAGATGCTACAACACCTATGGCAACATCTACCTATCTTGATTCAGATGACAAAGGAAAAAGTGTTGATGAGTCCAAATACAAGGGAATGATTGGTTCTTTGCTATATTTAACTGCAAGTAGACCTGACATTATGTTAAGTGTATGCTTGTGTGCTAGATATCAAGCAAATCCCAAAGAATATCATATAACAGCAATCAAAAGAATCCTAAAATATCTCAAGTCTACATCAAGAGTAGGACTGTGGTATCCAAAGGGTATATCTATCAACTTAATTGGATATTCTGATTCTGATTTTGCAGGGTGCAAATTGGATAGAAAGAGTACTAGTGGTTGATAAGTGCCATAATTCAGTTAAATTCATGTTTCAAATGCTGGCACTTATCTTTTGATTTAAGATTTGATTATAAATTTGCCCTAAACCTAGTTAAATAGCACCTAATGCTTATATAAAAGTTGTTACTTATATTTCAGAAGATTAATCCAATCATATTTTATATTTTGCTAGATTTCGTGAATTCCGACGCTTCTGTACACTTAAAGCAAGCAAAAATGACTCATCTGGGAGGTGCAGCAAGCAAATTAGGCCCAAAATGCATCAAAGCCCAAAAGACTCTTTTGGAAGTACATTTAACTCGCCCAAGCGAGTGAATATAGTGCAATTTGCTCGCCTAAGCGAGCAGCTCCTGCAAATGGGCCTTCAAGTGGCCAAGTGGACGTCCAAGTTGGGCTTTAACTCGCCCAAGCGAGTGAAATATGAAGAAATTGGTCTCTTGGGCGACCAAACTCGACCAGGCCAGCCCCTATAAATACCCAAGCACCCCCCAAGGCCAAAAACATTCCTCTTAACCTCCATTCTTCTCTTCCTTGCTTCTTCTAAGCTTTTTCTTTAGTTTAGGCTCTTAAATATTAGTATTAGGTAATTACGAAAGTGAGAGAAGTGAGATTTAGTGTGGACCAGTATAAATCTTTTGTGTTTTGATTCTTATCTCTATCTTGATCATATTCTGTCAATCTTGATTGTTTGGTATTATTTATCAATTAACATTTTGAGCTATTGGACACCTTGAGCTGAGCATTTGATTGAATAAGGTTTCTTGGTTTCAAAAGTGATAAAGATCCTAAGGGAAAATCTGATTTTGTTTAAGAAATTTTTAATTTACCGAGCCTAACAAATTCACCCCTCCTCTTGGTTAAGTGTGAAGTGTTCCTATATTATACAATTGGCATCAAGAGCTGGTTCTTTAAAGTTACTCAAGATCACTATTTTTTTTCAAAAATGAATACTTCACAAATAAACTTTATGGAAGGTGTTTCTTTAAATAGACCTCCTTTGTTTGAAGGGGAGAATTTCAGTTTTTGGAAAAATAGGATGAAGATCTTTATTCACATGACCCAGGTGCTTGGAATACAATAGAAAAAGGTCCTAGTGCACCCATCAATATGATTTTAAGGCCAAGAATATGATAACTTTTGCTCTTTCTTCTAATGAATTCTTTAGAACAGTTAGATGTACCAGTGCCAAGGAGATGTAGGAGATGCTAGAGATCACTCATGAAGGAACTGAGGAAGTAAGGAGATCAAGAAAACACTCTTTGATACATGAATATGAGACGTTCAAGATGAATCAAAATGAAAGCATTTTTCAACTCCAAACAAGATTCACACACATAGTGAACCATTTTTTGGGATTTGGAAAGACTTTTGATGTTGAGAAATTAAACATCAAGATCTTGAAGTGTCTTACTAGAGCATGGCAACCAAAAGTGACAACTATCAAAGAATCAAAAGATCTTTCACAAATGACCATGGATGCTCTCTTTGGTAAGTTACTTGAGTATGAATTAGAATTACCTCAACTAACCTTTGGTGAAGATGCAGATAGAAAAGGCAAAGGAATTGCACTAAAGGCTGCTGCACCCAAGGTGGAAACAGAAGAAAACTCAAGTGATGAGGAAGATGAAGAAAACATGAACTTACTTGTGAAAAAGTTTGGCAAGTTTCTAAAGAAGAATAAGGGCAAAAAATTCTCAAGAAATAACAAGAGCAATACCAACAACAATAGTAGCAACATCAAGAAGGTTGACAATAACTTCACATGTTTTGAATGTGGGAAACCGGGCCACATAAAGTCAGAATGTTCAATCTACTTGAAGAAACAACAAAGTGACAGCAAAGGCAAGAGAGAAGCAAAGCCAGGAAGAGCCTATATTGCTTGGGAGGACAATGAGTCTACAACTTCCGAATCCTCCAGTGAATTAGAGGAAGCCAACATGTGCCTTACTTCAATTGTCAATGAAGGGAGTGATGATCTCTTAGAAGAAGAAGATGAAGTAACCTCTGAACTTGATCAAGCTATTTTTGCTTTTCAAGAGATGCATAAAGAGGCTAAAAAGCTTGTTAAATCCAACAATAAGCTTAAGAAAAATATTGAAAATCATCTTGCAAAAATAATGGAATTACAAACTGAAGTTTGTAACTTGAAGGAAGAAAATGAAAAACTTACTTCAAGCTATAAATCAAGTGGTTGTATTTGTGCCTCTTCCTCTACAACTATTGATAAATATGAAATGCTGCAAAAAGTTTTTGATGAGTATAGATTTAATCAAGAAGAGAAATATATGCAGATTGTTTCAAAGAACAATGAGTTGATTGATATCTTGGAAAAACTCAACAAAGAAAAATGTGATTTAAATGATATGTTGAGTGCTCAAAAACAGTTTGGTGACACTTCTGGATTGGGGTACAAAAAGAGTTTTAAAAATGTTCAAAAGATAACATTTGTGCTTCCAAAACAGAAGAAGAAGAAACCAAGATTCAATCAAAATAGGTTCTTTAGAAATTCATATAAAGCTATTATTTGTCACTATTGTATGGAGAGAGGACACACATCTTACCAATGTTTTGCAACAAGATTCTATGTACCAAATGGTGAGTGTATTTGGGTAGAAAAGAAAAAGCAAGCAACTAACCCCTTTGGACCCAACCTCATTATTGGGTACCTCCTCCTATGAAGTGATTTGTTCTTTTTATAGGTGTGTCTTAGAGCAAGCTCTTCCGTATGGTACCTTGATAGTGGCTGCTCAAGACATGTGACGGGTGACAAGTCCTTGCTCACAGACTTACACTTAAAGATGGGGCTATGTTACTTATGGAGACAACAATAAAGGAAAAATAATAGGTGAAGGAAATATTGGTGACAACTTGAACACAAAAATCAGCAATGTATTCTATGTTGAAGGCTTGAAGCATAATCTACTAAGCATAAGCCAACTATGAGACAAAGGTTTTAAAATCTCTTTTAATCAAGATTGCTGCATGATATGTGATGGTAAAAGTGGAGAAGTAATCCACATCGGCAAAAAAAAAGGTAACATTTATTTGCTTTCCATAGACCATGCATTCTTCCACAAGACTAAATGTTTAATGAGTAAGTTAGATGAAACTTGGTTGTGGCATAGGAGAGCTAGTCACATTAACATGCACCATATGAATAACCTTATTAAAAAGGACTTAGTAATTGGCTTACCAAAACTCAAATTTGAAAAGGACAAACTTTGTGATGCATATCAAAAGGCGAAACAAACCAAAATCTCTTTTCAAAGTAAAAATATTGTTTCCACCTCTAGGCCACTTGAATTACTGCACATTGATTTGTTTGGTCCTTCTAGAACCATGAGATTAGGTGGTAATTACTATGGACTTGTTATTGTTGATGATTACTCTATATTTACTTGGACTTTGTTTTTGAAATCCAAGAGTGATGTTTTGCATGCTTTTAGAAAGTTGGCCAAACTAATTAAAAATGAGAAAGGTTATAAAATTATCTCAATTAGAAGTGACCATGGTGGAGAATTCCAAAATGAACATTTTGAAAAATTCTGTGAAAAAAATGGAATTAACCACAACTTTTCAGCTCTAAGAACACCCCAACAAAATGGTGTTGTGGATAGTAAAAACAGATCACTTGAAGAAGGTGCAAAAACACTTCTAAATGAAACAAATTTACCAAAGTATTTTTGGGCTGATGCAGTAAGCACTGTTTGTCACACTTTAAATAGATTACTCATAAGACCCATTTTGAAGAAAACACCTTATGAGTTATACAAAGGAAGGAAGCCCAATATTTCTCATTTAAGAACTTTTGGCTGCAAGTGTTTTATTTTAAATAATGGGAAAGAATCACTAGGAAAGTTTGATGCAAAGGCTGATGAAGCTATATTTCTTGGGTATTCATTGCAAAGTAAAGCATATAGAGTTTTCAACAAAAGAACCATGTGCATGGAAGAATCTGTTCATGTGATTTGTGATGAATCTAACCCCTCAAAAGAAGAAAAAGATTGGGATGTAGATGCAGGTCAATTGGAAGAAAATGTCCAGCTAGAGAAATTATCTATCAATGAGAAAAGTGAACCTAGTGCTGAAGCAATTCCATCAACTTCCAATCAAGAGCCAAAAGAGTGGAGAACTACAAAAGACCACTCACTAGACAATATTATTGGAGAAGTTTCAAAGAGAGTTTCTACTAGATCTTCTCTTAGAAATTTATGTTGTGATATGGCTTTTGTATCTCAAAATGAACCTAAAGATATTAATCATGCCTTACAAGATGAACATTGGATGCATGCCATGCATGATGAACTAAATCAATTCAAAAGAAATGAAGTTTGAGAACATGTTCCTAAACCATCATCAATTAAGCCTATTGGTACAAAGTGGGTTTTTAGGAACAAACTTGATGAAAGTGGAATCATAGTAAGAAACAAGGCTAGATTGGTTGCTAAAGGTTACAACCAAGAGGAAGGCATTGACTATGAGGAAACTTTTGCTCCAGTTGCAAGATTGGAAGCAATTAGGCTATTACTTGCATATGCATGCTTAATGGATTTCAAACTTTATCAAATAGATGTCAAAAGTGCTTTTTTAAATGGTTACATAGAGGAGGACATCTATGTTGAACAACCTCTAGGTTTTTCTGATTTTAAACATCTTAATCATGTTTATAAGCTTAAAAAGACCCTCTATGGTTTGAAACAAGCTCCAAGATCATGGTAGAAAGATTGAGTAAGTTCCTACTTGATCAATCTTTTGTAAGGGGCAATGTTGATAAAACCTTATTCATCAAGAGGCATAAGGATGATATCCTATTGGTTCAAATATATGTTGATGACATTATTTTTGGTTCAACTAATCAAATGCTTTGTAAAGAATTTTCTGCAGCTCTGCAAAATGAGTTTGAGATGTCTATGATGGGAGAATTAACCTTCTTTCTAGGACTTCAAGTTAAACAAATGAAGAATGGAACTTTCCACAATCAATCAAAGTATTGCCTTGATGTCATCAAGAAGTTTGAAATGGAGAAAAGCAAAGATGCTGCAACTCCAATGGCTACCTCAACATACCTTGATACAGATGAAAAAGGGAAGAAGGTGGATGAATCCAAATTTAGAGGAATGATTGGTTCTTTACTATATTTGATAGCTAGTAGACCAGATATTATGCTAAGTGTTTGCTTGTGTGCAAGATATCAAGCAAATCCAAAAGAGTTTCACCTTACAGCTGTCAAAAGGATCATCAAATACCTCAAGGCAACACCCAAAGTTGGGCTATGGTATCCTAAGGGTGCACCAATAAATATTATTGGATATTCTGATTCTGATTTTGCAGGATGTAAACTTGATAGGAAAAGCACAAGTGGAACTTGTCATCTTCTTGGAAGCTCACTCATATCATGGCATTGCAAGAAACAAGCTTGTGTGGCTCTGTCAACTGCTGAAGCTTAATATATCTCAGCTGGGAGTTGCTGTGCACAAAGCCTATGGCTTAAACAACAATTGCAAGATTTTGGAGTTGATCTTAAGGAGATACCACTACTTTGTGACAACACAAGTGCAATAAGTATTTCAAAGAATCCTGTCATGCACTCAAGGACCAAGCATATTGAAATTAGGCATCACTTCATAAGAAACCATGTGCAGAAAGGTAACATTAAGATTGACTTCATTGATACAAACAATCAATTGGCTGACATATTCACAAAACCTTTGGCTAGGGACAGATTTTATGATTTAAGAAACATGCTAGGTATACTTGATGAATCTAACTTAAAACTAGCTTGTTTGATCATGCCTTTTCATACTTGAATTCAATCTATTGCTAAAAACTTTACAAAAAGTTGTCACAAACTCGAAAAAGCTCTGCTATCTAATATTTTCTCTATAATAATCAATTACTTGTCGGGATAATCGATTATTTTCATTAAAAGTCATATTATCTATGATTTTTGAACTATTGTAATCGATTACAGCTAAGTGGTAATCGAATATTTTTTTTAAACATATTGTTCTTTCTAGAATAATCGATTACGAATCAGGATAATCGATTACCATGAACAACAAGCTATTTTCAATTTCAAAGTTCTTCTGGAATAATCGATTACATGAAGATGGTAATCGATTACCTTTCAATTTCCTTTTATTTCAGTTTTTAAAGCTTTCTGGAATAATCGATTACACGTCAGGATAATCGATTACATGAGCTCTGATACTTGCTTGGATTTTATTTTGACTGATATAATCGATTACGGAGGCATATAATCGATTACACATCATCTTCAACCTCTGAATGCTTACAAAATAATCGATTACCTTACGGAATAATCGATTACTGTGTGTTATTTTTGTTTTCAAAATGTATGAAATAGTTGATTACAACCTATCTTTAATCGATTATTTAAAATGTTATTTGAATTCTGACAGTTTTTTCTGGGTTTGGTAACTGCCCAATCCAATCAATTTCGTATTTAATCATCATTGATTTGGGTTAACTGACTCTAACAACTATATTTTTGAATAACTCGAACGTTGGTGATTGATTTTTATCTATAAATACATGTTTTGCATCAACATTTGTCTTTGCACCAATATCTCTATCTTCTCTTGCTCTCTCTATCTTTGCCTTTTGTGTTTGTAACCTTCATTTGTGTCTTTGATCTTTGCTCAAAATGTCTACACCAAAACATATTAGGACTGGTAAAAGAAAGGTATGGGAGTCTTCATTTAACCCACAACCTCAACCACCCCCAAATAGGTTGGACATCTGGTTCAACAAAGAATCTGACAAAATGAACTACTTACAATTTCATGAAACCAAGCCCATTAGTTCACCTAAGTATCTTAGCCTTGACTGGTTCATAAGGGAAGGATTTATATTTCCTGCCTATCTAGAAGCCCAAGGTCTTAGGGCATTTGTTGAGATGAAGGGAACCTACTACCCTGACTTGGTAAAGGTTTTCTATACCTATGCCAAAGGGTCTATGAATGGGAACCTCAAGTATGTTGTCAAGGGAGTTGAAATGGAAATAACTCCTGAGATGTGGGAAACAATTGCTGGAGTAGTATGTGAGGGGGAGAGAAAATTTGAAGAGAACCCTGAAGGTTATAACAAGATGGATACCTATAGAGGTATGCTAACTGACCCCCACATGCAACTAAGGAATAGGTTGGGAATTGGCCCAATGACCCACGAGGATAGGCTCCTCCATTATATCATCACCTATGTCCTCACTCCAAGGGCAACAAACCATGCCCAAGCAACTAATGAAGACCTACAACTTGTGTATGGTCTGAAGCATTTTTTCAAGAGGTTATGTTAAAATCCAAAAGGCTGGTCAACTATCCATTTCCTTATCCTGTTCTAGTTTCAAGGTTCATTGATCATTTCAATATTGATGTGACCAATGAGGTGATAGATAACAACTCCTCAAACAGCCTTATCCAAGAGAAACATCTTTCCAAGTTTGGATTAATAAAAACACCAGATGGATGGGTGATGGCAGGGCAACAACAACAAGTGCCTCCACAAATGCCACAACCTGATCCTGCTGACCAACCTATCTATACTCAATTTGAGTCCCTCATGCTGGAAAAGATGAATGGGCTACTCAGCATGCATCATGAATTCAGGGCTGAGACTCAAAGCTCTTTTAGGGATATCAATGCTAGGCTAGACATTATAGAAGCCACTCTTAAAGTGGATGAATATGAAGATTTTTAGTCTTTGTTTTATTTAGTTTATGAACTCTATTTTTTTTTGTAATTTTAATGCTTTTTAGTTCTATTTTGTAATCATTTCCCTAATGTTAATGAAATGCTATGTTTCTAGTTACTTATATTTGCTGTGCTTTGCCATTTTTTACTTTAACAAGCCAAATAGGGGGAGAAAAAATTGATTTTAGTAATGCTCTACATACACCTCTGTTTGCCCCTGTTTTCATGTATGTTTTTGGCTAAAAATTGGTCTGAATGGTTTGTGTAATGTAAGGGGAGATAATTGTTAAAAATGATTGCATTAAGTAAATAAATCATGTGAATGAATGCTAAGTAAATGTCAGATGCTTTTAACACTTGTTCTTGCAAAGGTATTGAATTTTTTTCAGGTTTGAAAAAGCTCAAATAAGTGCTAAATTGGTCTCTCGAATTAATCTCAAGACTCACTGCTAATCAATTAAAGATATGGCATGTTTAAACCCAAAAGGGGGAGATTGTTGAATTCAGGGGGAGCTGCTTGAAGCATAAGCAAGATTGATTCAAGTCTAAAGTTTTGAGCTTTCAAACATGCAAAGGACAACTTGGAGATTAATTATGATAAAATGTAAGAGAAAAACAATTCTAATGATCCTAAAGCATTGCATTCATTCTAACTTATAAATAACTTAAAATGGTTTAATAAAAATCACAAGGCTTTCATAAATGGTTAAGTTTCAAACTTATTTCTAAGGTTTTTGGAAAAATGGTTTTCTTGCTGTTATAATCGATTACAACATTGTAATAATCAATTATTTTGTTCTTCACTTACCTTGGAAAAGCTTTCATGAACATTGTAATCGATTACATATCGGTTTAATCAATTATTATACCTTTGGTTTCTAGAAAACTGTCTTGTTGAACATTTTAATCGATTACCTAATGGGTAGTAATCGATTACATGCTTGTATATGTATTTAAAGAGTAGCTGGGATAAATGATCACCAATATACTGTAATCGATTACATAGGCTTATCTGAAAATAGCCTCTCCTTGCTTTAATCGATTACCATAGATGGTAACCGATTACATGTTATGTTTAAAACTCTAAGTTTTGTACTAGATAATCGATTACCTTAATTAGTAATCGATTACAAAGTGTAATTAGAAAGGCTATGGCTCCTGCTTTAATCGACTACCAATTCTAGTAATCGATTACTCTGTTTCTATGACTAATATGCTTTCCTGGTTTAATCGATTACCAAGGTTAATAATCGATTACATAGTGTATTTTGAAAGTAATGGATCTTCTGTCTTAATCGATTACATGCTTGAATAATCGATTATTTGTCCCATTGTAAAAATTCCAGAAAAGCTTATGAACATTTTAATCGATTGCATTCTTGGATTAATCGATTACATAAGCAAAATAATCGATTATTTGGCGCGTATTAATCGATAAAAGTTGTTACGTTTTTCTGTTATAAATAGGAAATCACTTTGCTTGATTTTGTAACGTTGAATACTAATACCCATTGAGTCAAAGCTGTTCTAAAAGCCTTTCTAAGTGGTTTCAAAGGATTTTTACATGCTTGCTCTAGTTCTACATTGATCATGACATTGTGAGTCAATCTTGAGCAAGATTTCATTCAAGGTTAAGGGAAGCTGATTCAATTTGTGAATTCAACCTGTGTTAATCCATCATTTGCATTGTTATTCATTAGATCATCAGGTTGTTTCTCTCCTTAATCTTTCTGTAATTTTCGTTTTGATTTTGAATATAATTTTCGGTCTATTGTAACTGGAATTCTTTCTTGTAAACTAGAGATAGTGTTTCTCTAGGGGTGTACTAAGTAGTGTTCTCAGTGGGTTTGTCTCTAAGAATCTAATAGTGTTTTAGATTTTTGTACTTTATCTAGAGTTGATAAAGGGAGACTTTGTAATTACTTGTAAGAACAGAAAATTGCAATAGTGGAACTCCATTCTAGTGTTGAGTGGAAGATAACTAGATGTAGCTTCATAGTGTTTGAAGTGAATCAGTATAAATCTTTTGTGTTTTGATTCTTATCTCTATCTTGATCATATTCTGTCAATCTTGATTGTTTGGTTTTGTTTATCAATTAACATTTTGAGCTATTGGACACCTTGAGCTGAACATTTGATTGAATAAGGTTTCTTGGTTTCAAAGGTGATAAAGATCCTAAGGGAAACTCTGATTTTGTTTAAGAAATTTTTAATTTACTAAACCTAACCAATTCACCCCCCCTCTTCATTAAGTGTGAAGTGTTCCTATATTCTACAAATGTGCATTGATTACAGGAAGCTCAACAAAGCCACCAGAAAGGATCATTTTCCAAAATTGCTAAGCCATTAAGTAATCTTTTAAATAAAGAAGTCCCATTTCATTTTAATAATTCATGCTTTAAAGCTTTTGAGACTTTAAAACAAAAACTGGTTTTTGCACCCATAATCAAGCTCATCGAAAGACCTGGTGCCCAATACTAAAACAACATTGGGGAAGGGTCCTAAGGTAGCGAAATTCCTTGTCGGGTAAGTTCCGACCCGCACGAAAGGCGTAACGATCTGGGCACTGTCTCGGAGAGAGACTCGGTGAAATAGACTTCTCCAATCGTACCAATCCCCTTGATTTTGAAATAATGTGTGATGCAAGTTATATGCTGTAGGAGCAGTTTTTGGTCAAAGGAAAAACAACGTTTTCCATGTCATACATTATGCAAGCAAAGTTTTGAATGATGCTTAAATCAATTATGCAATAACTGAAAAAGAATTGCTTGCAATAGTGTATGCCTTGGAAAAATTTAGATCATACTTGATAGGATCTAAAGTGGTAATTTTTACTGATCATGCTGCAATAGAATACTTGTCAAAACCAAGGCTTATCCGTTGGGTTCTGCTTTTACATGAATTTGATCTAGAAATCAAGGATAAGAAAGGATTTGAAAATCATGTAGCTGATCATCTTTCCAGACTCACCAGTGAAGAAGTAGCCACCCAAGATCCTGAGATTCAAGAAGAATTCCCTGATGAAAAGTTGTTCAACATCTCAGAGAGGCCATGGTTTGCAGAAATGGCTAATTTCAAAGCAGCAGGAGCAATTCCTGATGATTATACATGGCACCAAATAAAGAAATTTTTCAGGGATGTCAAGTACTTTGTGTGGGATGATCCTTACCTCTTCAAGATTGGAGTAGATAATCTCCTAAGAAGATGTATGACTCAGGGGGAGGCAAGGAACATTCTATGGCACTGTCACAGTTCACCTTATGGAGGCCATTATAATGGAGAGAGGACTGCTGCAAAAGTCCTACAATCAGGATTCTATTGGCCTACATTGTTCAAAGATACCCATGAATATGTCCAGAGATGTGATAATTACCAAAGAATAGGTGGAATCTCTAGAAGATATGAAATGCCATTACAAAATATTCTAGAGGTCGAAGCTTTTCATTGCTGGGGGGTCAATTTCATTGGTCCATTTCCATCGTCATATTCAAATGAATACATCTTATTAGCAGTGGATTATGTGACTAAATGGGTAGAAGCAATAGCTGCACAACATGTTGATGCAAAGACAGTTATTCGCTTCTTGAAGAAAAATATATTTCAAGATTTGGAACACCACAAGTATTGATCAGTGATGAAGGATCTCATTTCTGCAACGTCTAACTTAAGAAAGTTCTCCAACACTACAGTGTCAGACACAAGGTGGCTTCACCTTATCATCCCCAAACCAATGGGCAAGCAAAAGTCTCCAACAGAGAAATCAAGAAAATCCTAGAAAAGATAGTTGCCCAATCAAGGAAGGATTGGTCTCATAAACTAGATGAAGCTTTGTGGGCATACAAGACGACATACAAAGCTCCTACAAGCCTTACACCCTTCCAATTGGTCTATGGAAAATCCTACCACTTACCTGTTGAGTTGGAACATAAAGCTTTTTGGGCATTGATGAGTCACTATTTGTCACTATTTACTCATCTTTCTGTACTCATTTTAATCCCTAACTTGTGCTTAATTGTTTATATTTTGCACTATTTCTCATTTAGGATTTAATTGGACCGATAATTCAGATTTTAACTAATTTGGATTTTCTAAGTTTAATTATTCCTATTTTTATTTTCAGGGCAGTTTAATAATTGAAT
>PYAF01001358.1:80575-98426 GCA_007407185.1 Glycine tomentella | reverse complement strand
AAATCTTCATTAATCTAGGTAGTAATCTTGGTTAGAGTTTAATATTTAAACTTGGTTTACCAAGACTTTCCCATACCTTAATTGTTTCCTAAAATTGAACAAGCTTGCTCCCTTGACCCTTGCTTCACGTGGCCTTGCTTGGATTTTGTAGTGTTTTTCTTTTGTGAAAGTGATAGCACAAGGTGTTATGTGGTGTGTACGGTTGATGCTTTGTGTTTGGATTCAATAAAGCTTGAAACAAAAGTCAAGTGGGGTGGGTTAGAGAAGTGCACGGTTCCTTCCTTCCCCCAAAAATGACTTCATCCACTTGCTTATATAGGAAAGTCAAGATTTCTACTTAGCATTTATGGTAGATTCTTGCATTTATGGTAGATTCTTCTTGCCTCCCTTTGTTCTTATCTTATCTTATCTTATCTTATCTTATCTCATCTTATCTTATCTCATCTTATCTAGCATTTATGGTTTTGTCTCAAATTATTTGCCATTTGCTTGTTTTTCATTGATTGGCTAATGTTTTAGGACCATACAAGTGTCCTAATTCATGAATTTTCCACACCATTCCACCTCCATCTAGCTTTGCACATTTTATAGCTTGTCCAAGGTGCATTTCATTTGGTTTCATTCAAATCCGTGGGTAGCTTATAAAATTTCTTCCCAAAACCCATGTTACAAAAATATTCATTCTGAACTCATTAACCGTTGGATCTTCTTAAAATTTTAAAGAAATACTCCTAACTCATATATCTAACTTCTGACCGTTGGGATCGTCGAAATAATGTTCCTAGCTATCCACGTATTTTTTGCCAAAGGAGACAATATAAAATTTGCTTCAAATATCTTTTTAGGCATTAATTACTTTCTTTACACATGGATCAATGGAAATGGCTAGGTTTCTTAACTCTCCATGTGTGTATTCTTGAATGTTCCTAAGGCTTTTCTCCCTTGATTGTGTATCACACGGCCAAGGCTTGATCTTGATTGTGTAAGAGTTGGCTGCAAATAGACAGACTCAGGAGGAGATGCAGCGAGAGATGGCTGCAACCAGAGAAGTTAATGAGGCCTTGATGAAGGCTAACCAGGACTTGTTAGAGGAGGTGAAGAACCTCAGAAGGGATGACAGAGTATCCTCCACACCTCCTTCTCATGATGGCGAGGGTAGTCGCCAGCAGGCTGGTGGGAGTCACCAGCGAGGGGACCAGATGTCCCAGATAGAGGCTGACAGTGATGTAGCAGCCAGAGGAAAGATGCTGATTACATTCAGGAAGCATGACCCTCCAGTGTTCTCAGGGGGCTATGATCCAGTGGCTGCAGGCCTTAGAGAAGATTTTTGAGGTGATGGAGTGCCCCGATCACCAGAGGTTGCTGTATGCAAACTATATGCTTCAGGGTGACGCCCATGAGTGATGGAAGACCACAGTACAGCTTCTGAGAGGCCGGGGAGATGTGATTACCTGACAGCTGTTCGAGGCCTGCTTCCTGGACAGGTAATTTCCTAGAGATGCCGGGAGCAAAAGCAGGCAGAGTTTGATGGACTAGTCCAGGGGACCCTGACGGTGGATGAGTATCTGGCCCAGTTTAATGAGCTGGCCCAGTATGCACACTTTAGGAGACCTTTGCCTGAAGCTAAGATTCTAGCAGCTAAGATCCTGAGGGGACTTAGGGATGACATTCAGGTGCTAGTGGCTGGTCTTGGGTCACGAGACATGGATACCCTAGTGAGACAGAGTCGCCAGGTGGAGGGTATCGTACAGAGACAGAGAGGCAGACAGCCTGCTCCCTCAGACAGACAGGAGGGGAGAAGACCCAGAGGTTCTGGCCCACCCGGGAAGGGTAAGGGCAAGATGTTGAGAGTCTCTGCACCTTCTGACAGATTCAAGAGGGGTCCAGTTCGGAGAAGACCTATCCCGAAGTGTTCAGCTTGTGGGAAGGAGCACGTGGGGGCATGTGCTTCAGGCCAGATTATCTGTTATAGATGTGGCCAGCCAAGCCACATGTCCAGAGAGTGCCCTCAGACAGAGAGTCGGGAACAGGCTGCTCCAGCAGAGATGATAGCACCCACAGCAGGCCGGGTGTACACAGTAGATGCCAGGGAAGCAGCTAAAGCTCCAAACCTGATCAGAGGTACAGTTCTGATCGATGATTGTGATGTTAGAGTACTGTTTGATTCTGGAGCTACACATTCCTTCTTACAGGATGTGGTTATTGATAGGCTTAGATTGCCTAAGTTTAGTTTTGCCCCTCCGATGGAGGTTACCACTGCATCTAGAGAAAGATGTCAGGTGAGCACGTGTTGCAAGGACGTGCAGTTTGTGTATGAGGGCAGAGCCTGTGTGATAGATCTGTTTTGTCTAGCGATGCCTACCCTTGAAATGATTCTGGGTATGGACTGGATGGCCAAGTATGGCGTGATGCTAGACTGTTGTCAGAAGAGGGTTGTTGTTCGTTCTGACGAGGCAGGTTCGAGTTCCACCTCATTCTTATCGGTCTTGCAAGCTCGCAAGGCGATCATGGAGGGAGCTCAGGGCTATATCTTCTTGGGTGTGACAGAAGATAAGCCAGGTGTTGTTTTGTCTCAGATCCTTGTGGTGAGCGAGTTCATGGATGTGTTTCCTGATGAGATAACTCAGCAACCACCAGAGAGGGAAATAGAGTTCTCCATTGATCTGGTTCCTGGTGTGGGACCGATTTCTGTGGCACCTTATCGCATGGCTCCTCTGGAGTTGAGGGAGCTGAAGGTGCAATTGGAGGACCTGTTGTCCAAGCAGTTTATCAGACCGAGTGTCTCACCATGGGGAACACCGGTGATCTTTGTGAAGAAAAAGGACGGCAGTATGAGACTGTGCGTGGATTACAGGCAGCTGAACAAGGTTACTATGAAGAACAAGTATCCTCTGCCTCGTATTAATGATCTGTTAGATCAGTTGAGGGGAGCCAGAGTGTTCTCCAAGATAGACCTGAGATCCGGATATCATCAGATTCGGATCAAGCCAGCAGACATACCTAAGACAGCCTTCCGATCTAGGTATGGTCACTTTGAGTATCAGGTCATTCTGTTTGGTCTGACGAATGCCCCAGCAGTGTTCATGGATTATATGAACAGGGTATTCAGACCTTTCTTGGATCAGTTTGTGGTGTGTTTTCATCGATGACATTCTGATCTACTCCAGGACGGAGACAGAGCATGCCGAGCATCTCAGGACAGTCCTTCAGATCTTGAGGGATAAGCAGTTGTATGCTAAGTTGGCCAAGTGTGAATTCTGGTTATCAGAGATAAAATTCCTTGGCCATGTGATCTCAGCAGCTGGTGTATCAGTGGATCCCAGCAAGATAGAGGCAGTGATGTCTTGGGAGAGGCCCAAGGACGTATCTGAGATCCGTAGTTTCCTGGGATTGGCTGGCTACTACAGGAGGTTTATTCAGGGGTTTTCACAGCTGGTGATCCCTCTGACTCGACTCACACGGAAGGGGGTTCCCTTTGTTTGGACCCATGAGTGCGAGCAGTGTTTCCAGGAGCTGAAAGAGCGGTTGACCACAGCTCCAGTGTTGACTCTTCCTGATCCTGAAGGAATATTTGAGGTGTTTTGTGATGCGTCCAAGAAAGGACTTGGATGTGTGTTGATGCAGGATCAGAAGGTGGTTGCCTATGCTTCCAGGCAGCTGAAACCTCATGAAGAGTCTTATCCTACTCATGATTTGGAGTTAGCAGCTGTGGTGTTTGCTCTGAAAATATGGAGGCACTATTTGTATGGTGCCAAGTTGATAGTGTTCAGCGACCACAAAAGTCTCAAATACCTCTTTGATCAGAAAGAGTTGAACATGAGACAGAGGCGTTGGATGGAGTTCCTGAAGGACTATGACTTTGAGCTGAGATACCATCCAGGCAAGGCCAATGTGGTTGCTGATGCCTTAAGCAGGAAGAATGTGACTGTTGCATATTTGATGATCTCTGATTGCAAGCTGATAGAGCGATTCAGAGACATGCACCTGACAGTAACAGAAGGTGCACACGGTCTTGAGTTGAGTAAAACCAAGGTAGATAATGAGCTGATCAGGAGAATCCGAGAAGCTCAACAGCAGAACGAGGCTTTGAGAGCTATGTTTGGCCAGCAGGATGTCTCCTGGGAGGATCACGACTTGGTGAGATACCAAGGTCGTATTGTGGTGCCTAAGGGAGAGTTGAGAGATGTCGTCCTATTTGAGGCACATCAGGGCCAATTCAGCATTCATCCAGGAGCCACTAAGATGTATCATGACCTGAAGAAAAGTTTCTGGTGGCCAGGGATGAAGAGAGATATAGCTGAACATGTAACAAAATGTTTGGTGTGTCAAAAGGTAAAGATTGAGCATCAGAGACCATCTGGTTTGCTTCAGCCTTTAGAGATCCCAGAGTGGAAATGGGACAACATTTCCATGGATTTCGTGGTGGGCTTACCGAGGACTCAGAATGGATGTGATTCCATCTGGGTGATAATGGACAGGCTGACCAAGTCTGCTCATTTCTTGCCTGTGAGATCTGACTATACCACAGAGAAGTTGGCCCAGCTGTATGTCAGGGGGATTGTGAGATTACATGGAGTCCCTGAGAGTATAATAAGTGACAGAGATCCGAAGTTCACCTCGAGGTTTTGGGGTGCTCTTCAGGATGCTTTTGGGACCCAGCTGAGACTCAGCACAGCCTACCATTCTCAGACTGATGGTCAGACTGAGAGGACCATCCAGACTCTGGTGGATATGCTGAGAGCTTGTGCTTTGGAGCAAGGTACTAGTTGGGACAGATATCTACCTCTGGTGGAGTTCTTGTATAACAACAGCTTTCATGCCAGTTTGGGCATGGCACCATATGAGGCTTTGTATGGCCGACGGTGCAGAACTCCTGTGTGTTGGACAGAGGTAGGAGAAAGACAGCTCCTTGGACCTGAGATGGTTCAAGAGACTTCTGAGCAGATCATAATGATCAGAGACAAGTTGATGAAAGCTCAGAGTCGACAGAGGAGCTATTATGATCAGAAGCACAGACCCTTACAGTTTAAGGAGGGTGATCATGTGTTTCTGAGACTATCCCCAATGACTGGTGTAGGACGAGCCTTAGGAGTGAGGAAGCTGAGTCCTAGGTTCATTGGTCCTTATCAGATCCTTGAGAGGATAGGACCAGTGGCATACAGGCTAGCTTTTCCTCCCCAGTTGTCAGGTTTACATGATGTGTTCCACGTGTCTCAGTTGAGGAAGTATGTGGCTGATCCCTCACACGTGGTAGAACCTGACACAGTTCAGATTAGAGAGAATCTGACGAGTCCTACACGACCCTTGAGGATTCTAGATAGAATGGAGAAGCAGATCCGCAGCAAAACGATTCCCATTGTCAAGGTACAATGGGAAGGTCGGACACCTGAGGAAGCAACTTGGGAATGAGAGCAGGAGCTGCTGCAGTTGTATCCCGAGTTGGCTAACAGGTATGATTCTGAATTTTGCGGACAAAATTCCTAAAAAGGAGGGGTGAATGTGATAACCCTCATTGTTGCGCGGCTGGCGCCAGATCCCGCGCTGTAGCGCCAGGGATCCTTTAGGAGAAAACCCTGTTAAGGGTGTGGCGCTGATGGCGCCAGAGCCACTGGAACTTGACGCCCAGGGCGCAAGAGCCACGCGAGGGGCGCCAGAGGTTTTCCAGCCCGCGCGGATAGCGCCATAGGTGGCGCGGATGGCATGGGAAGTGGTCTGGAAAACCAAGTTTCACTGGAATTCCACGCGGTCAGTGCCACGTGTGGCGCGGATGGCGCCATAGGTCAGGGGAGGTATGTCGCGGATGGCGCCAGTGTGGTACAGGTGGCGCCACAGGTCCTGGAAGTTAACGCTGGAGGCGTGGGAGTGGCGCCACATAAATCGCCATGTTGGCGCGGTTAGCGCTGGAGCTGACGCGGATCGCGCCAGAGCTCGGGCAGGCTGTATATTAAAGGGCAGTCGCGTTTTGAAGAAGAAAAACTTCTTCTTCTTCCTCCCTTTTGCCCCAGCCTCCATTACTGCATGTTCCAAGCTTCCTAGAGCCTTATATGTTGGCCTAAATACCTCCCTAGGACCTAGAAACTTGTTTTAACCGATTAGAAAGCTATAATCCTTCATCCTTTCTTTAGAACTGAGCAAAATCCATTCCCTCAGAGAAAACTCTGAAACTTGAGTTTGGCGAAGAATCAAGGGCTTAGCAGGGACATCAGAGCTTGAGAAAGCAGTCCTGCAGCTCCTCTGGTCGCCACTGAGGTAAGAAACTCGAGTTTCTTCGGTTGATTTTGAGAGTTGAGGTTTTCTGGATTTTGTGGTCTATATTGATCTGGGGCTAGAATTAGCCCAAGGTTCTGTGGAGAAACCTGTGTAGAACTGTCTAGTGATGAAGAATTAGCTTTCAGTTTTTAAATTGGTGAACTTTGAATGTTGGCTCTATGAATGCATGGGTGACTGTGGTAGAGTCACTTGTCGATTGCTATCTGACATGCTAGAGCCTTGATTATATCTGTATTAAGCTTGAGAAGTAATTGAACGGTGCTTTGAGTGAAACTCAGACCGTTCCAGTGATATTTGAAGTATAGGCTGTGCATTGAGTCTGGGATTACTCAAATGTTTGATACTCAGCCTTAGTGAATCATGTATATGTCTCTGATGGCCTAGTGTATGCTGGGCTGAAATGGTTGAACCCTAGGGTAGGGGAATTCTGTATATGATATGTTCTGTGCTTGAATACCTGTGGATTGGTTTTGATAATAGAATGTCCCTTGAATAAGGCGTGATATTGGAACTGTTGGTGGCGGGAGCCACAAACCAGGGAAGGAACTGCAGACTGATACCTTGCCAGGTAAGTTCTAAGTCCCTGGGGATTAATTCCCACTTGGTTGCACACCACACTCCGGGGGAGTGATGGTCATATTCATAATGCATGCATTGGTTGTTGCATACTTATATGACTCTGTATATATTTGTGCTTGGCTGTAATTTGATCTGTGAAAGGCATTGAGTGGAACTTTGCCATATACGGAGGGCATTGAGTGAATCTCTGCCATATGGAGGCATTGAGTGAATCTCTGCCATGTTGAGGGCATTGAGTGAATCTCTGCCAAATTTGAGGGCATTGAGTGAATCTTTGCCATGGATGTGAAACAGACTTGATATGTATACTTGTCTGATGTTTGTATTGTGGATTATGGGCCAGGGTGGGAACGATTTCCCAAGGACCATGAGCTTACTGAGATATGTATCTCACCCCGTGTGGGAATTTGTGATTTCAGGTGACTCTTCGGATAGAAGAGAGCAGTCTCAGGGCAGGAGGCCCGAGTAGAGACTTCTCTGCTTGGCTGATAGCAGAAGAAGGAGCTTGAAGGCTCAATTGTGTTTTGTTTATGTTTTGTACCCTAGATAAGGATTGTATAGTTCTGTAAACCCTCGATGAGGGCAACTATTCTTTTGTATCACCACGGTGTGGTGAAAACTCTGATGTATATGTATGTACAGAACTAATAATAATATGATATGAATTTCCTCCTGAGTATATTGTGGATGTTTTATCTGTCTATGATTATGTATGAGAAACTGGATCAGCAGGGCGTATGCTATGTGCCTTATCTATATGTTGCTTGATATATTTAATTCCATACATAATGAATCAAGAAAAATGATTCTATGCTTCCGCTGAATAATATTTAGTGTTAATGAGACACTTATCTGATATTATTAATGATAACGCACCGGAGGCCTACGGGGTGTTACACACATATTATTATGAGGATGCAATAACCAAATGCATGCATCATGAATATGACCACCACTCCCTCGGAGTGTGGTGTGGCAACCAAGTGGGAATCATCCCCAGGGACACAGAACTTACCTGGCAAGGTCTCCCTCTGTGATCCTGTCCCTGCTCTATGGCTCTCGCCACTGACACCCTCAGTGTCAAGCCCTATTCAAGGCATATATCCATATCAAAACCAATTCACAGGCATTCAAGCACAGAAACATATCATATCAGAATTCCCCTATCCTAGGGTTCAATCAATCTCAACCCACACTAGGCTTCTCACAGACCACACAAGGTCCATCAAAGCTGAAGTCAGAACAATTGAGTCACCAAAGACTCAATACCAATCCCATACATGAGCTCAAACTCTTATCGGCCCATAATTCAATATATCACTGGAACGGTCTAAACCTCAACCAAGGCACCGTTCAACTAGCCTCTCAGACTCAACATAAGCTTAATCAAGGCTCATGCATGTCCAGAGAACAACAAGTGACTCATTCCACAGCCACACATGCATATCACAGAGCCAAGATTCAAAGTTCACCAAATCAAAAACTGAAAGCTAATCCTTTATCACTAGACAGTTCTAAACAAGTTTCTCTACAGGACCCTGGGCTAATTCTAGCCCCAGCTCAATATGGGTCACAATATCCAGAAAACCCCAACTCTCAAAACCAACCGAAGAAACTCGAGTTTCTTACCTCAGTGGTGACCAGAAAAGCTGCAGGACTGCTTCCTCAAGCTCTGTTGTCCCTGCTGAGCTTTGATTCCTTGCCAAACTCAAGTTTCAGAGGGTTCTCTGAGGGAAGGGATTTTGCTCGCAAAAGAAATTTCTAAGAAAAAGGACGAAGGATTATAGCTTTCTAATCGGTTCTCTCAAGTTCCAAGGTCAAAGGAAAGTGTTTAGGCTAGTATATAAGGTCTAAAGAAGCTTTGAACTGCTCTAATGGAGGTCCAGGGCGTTGGGAGGAAGAAGAAGAAGTTTCTTCTTCAACAAAACGTGATCTGCCCTTAAATACTCAGCCTGCCCGAGGTCTGGCGCGATCCGCGCCAGTTCCGGCGCTATCCGCGCCACCATGGCGGTGTATGTGGCGCCATCAGCGCCACTCCCACGCGCCCAGTGCCACCTTCCAGAACCTGTGGCGCCACCCGCGCCACACTGGCGCCGTCAGCGCCAACCTCCCCTGGCCTATGGCGCCGTCCGCGCCACACCTGGCGCTGACCGCATGGAAAACCAGTGAAACTTGGTTTTCCAGACCACTTCCCGCGCCAACCATGGCGCGACTCGCATGGGCTGGAAAACACTTGGCGCCCCTCGCGCCACATTGACGCCTCCAGCATCAAATTCCAGAGCATCCGGCGCTCCCAGAGCATCTGGCGCTCCCAGCGCCATCCTGGCTCCCTTGGCATGGAATTCCAGTGGGTCTGGCGCCATCAGCGCCAGCCCTGGCGCTACCCACGCCAAACCCCTCACAGGGTTTTCTGCTGAGCAATCCCGGCGCCAGTCGCGCCACAGTAAGGGTCATCACATTTATAGAATTAGAATTAAAGGATCTTAATCACTTTTTAAACCAAGAATGCTTTTAATGAATCAAATTGCTCAGCCCAAGAAATTAATAGCTCAAAATAGAACTTGTTGAGTAATGATAAGACTACCAAGAACAAATCAACAAGATTACTTGAAGAGATAGAGATAAGAAAATCAAAACAAGCAATTTATATTGGTTCACTTCTCAAGAGAAGCTACATCCAGTTTCTCCTAATCAACACTAGATTAGAGTTCTACTATTATAAAATTCTGTTCTTACAAGCTTTACAACGATCTCTCTTTATCAACTCTAGATAAAGAATAGAAATCTAAAACCCTATTAGACTCTTAAAGATCGAGAACAAGAGAACACTACTATGTTCTTCCCTAGAGAACACTACTCTAGAACTAGCTTCAAAGATTAAGGAGAGAAGCAACCTGATGATCCAATGAATATGAATGCATATGAGTTACCAATCAAGGTTGAATGCAGAAACAGATTTTCAAAACATGCTCTCCTTTACTCTTTTAGAAATATCTTGTCCAAGAGATCATTCAATACCCATGAAGATTAAAGAGTTGGACAAGAAGTAAGTAAACCCAAAAAAACACTTTAGAACTTTATGAAGGCTTGTGTGTATTCAGAAATTTTGAAGTATTCAAGTTAAGTTTAAAGCCAGGCTTTCTTTCTATTTATAACAAAGTTTTGTAACAACCTGTAATCAATTAAACGCACTCAATAATCGATTAAAACGAGCTATGTAATTGATTAAATTACCACTTAATCGATTAAAGTGTTTAAGGTTGATTTCTGGGTTTCACCACGAACAAGATAATCGATTAAACTGAGCTGTAATCGATTAACGCAGTGAAGTTTTATAACAGAAGCCTCTTGTGTAATCGATTACAATATTTGGTAATCAATTAAGGCAGTGAAGCAAGCTTTTTCAAAATAGCCTATATAATCGATTACAAATTATGGTAATCAATTAAATTAGTGAAAACATGATTTTCAAGATAGCTTGTGTAATCAATTACAATAAATGGTAATCGATTAAAGCAGCAATGTCTTACTTTTGAATTATACTATGTAATTGATTACTAGAAATGCGTAATCGATTAATATGTACATTAAAGCTTTTCCAGTTGTTTACATAAGCCAAATAATCGATTAATCTATGATGTAATCGATTAAACTGTTCATCAAAGCTTTTCCAGTTTTAAACATGAACAAAATAATCGATTAATCTTATGGGTAATCAATTAAAATAGTGAAATTACATTTTTCCAAAAACTTTACCCATTTAGATCTTTTTTGAAAAAGCTTTGATTCTTTGATAAAAACTCTTAAGCATGTAAATGTTTATATGTATGAAAATGCAAGGATCAACAGATTTGCTTCTCATACACTTGGATTTGGATTTCAATCTTCAAGGCATGTGAAAAGCTCAAAACACTTTTAAGTCAAAAGCTTCATTCTTCTTGTTGCTCCCCCTATATCCAACAATTTCCCCCTTTTTGGCATTGAACATGCCAAATATTGATTGACCATGTGTTAGGGATTTGTAGTGCTTTGAAGGATGAGCGAAGATAGAATTCTTGAACTTTGTTTGAACTTTATCAATCCTGAAAACAAATCATCTTTTTTGCCAAGAACAAGTGTTAAGAAATCTGTTGGTTTAACCATTAATCATTTACTTCTTTTAGTTAGCTTCTGTAACTTAGTTTGCTCCCCTTCACTTAGTGAATTTCATCATCCATCAATTTGTAAAACATGCAACACAAAACAGACATAACAGAGGGCAAAATAGAGTTAGTTTCTTAGTTTCCAATCAAATTTTTTCCCCCTATTTGGCTTTTCAAAGGCAAAAGATAGCACAACAAGTGAGAGAAGAAAATGCAAATTCATTAATTAAAAAAATAGTACATTAATCAAATTGAAAAACATCAAAAGAAAACAAAGCAATATCAGAAAGTACAAGAAGCTTAAATTTAGTTAGGAAAATCATCAAGCACAAGCCTAGCTTCTATACTTTCTACCCTAGATTTGATCTCCTCCAAAGCTGAGTTAGTTTCAGCCCTGTGCTCATGATGTAGGGACAATAAGCCATCCATCTTTTGAATCATAAGAGATTCAAATGGATTGTATGATGGTTGAGCAGGGGCTTCATCTTCAACCACTTCTTCTTCTTCATTTCTAACAGCATGGACTTGTTGCCCAGCCATTTGCCATCCTTGAGGAGTCTTGACCATCCCCAGCTTGGTAAGATGCTTATCTTTGATGAGGTTGTTGCTTGAGTTTGTGTTGTCAACAACCTCATTAGAAACATCAATATTAAAGTAATTAATAAACCTGGAAACAAGAACAGGGTATAGAAAAGGGTAATTCATTAACCTGTTGGATTTAAGCATAATTTCCTCCAAAATAGGAATCCAATTCATCTAAATGGAATTCTTGAGACTATACACAATTTGTAGGTCATCATCAGTGGCTTGGGCATGATTGGTTGCTCTAGGAGTTAGGATATAGGTAATTATGTAGTGAATAAGTCTGTCCTCATGGGTCATTGGGCCAGTGCTTAGCCTAAGCTTCAGCCTCATTTGGGGATCAAGAGGCATCCCCCTATAGGTCTCCACCCTATTGTACCCCTCAACCTCTTCTTCAAATTTCCTTTCACCTTCAAAGGAAATACCAGCTACAGCTTCCCAAATCTCAGGAGTAATCTCCATGGCTACACATTAACTTGAGACCTAAGGGTCCCATCCATAGAACCCTTAGCACAGGTGTAGAACACCTTCACTAATTCAGGGTAATAGGTACCCTTCATCTCAACAAATTTTCTCAATCCCTGGGTTTCAATGAAGGCAAGGAATTGAAAACCTTCTCTAATGAACCAGTCAAGTTCAAGGTATTTGGGAGAACAAATTAATTTGGTGGCATTGAACTGAAGAGAGGTCATTTTGTCTCTCTCAGCAGGAAACCAGAACCTATTGACAGCAAGGTTAAAGGTTTCATCATCCTTTCTTTTGGAGGTTTTGACTCTCTTAGAGGTAGACATGGCTAAAAAGGAATGAGAGACTATCTAGGCAGAGTTTCTAAACTCAGAGAGAAGAAGAACACAACAGTGTTTAAGGAAGAAGATGAGAATGGTGTGATTTCTTCCTTCAACAAGGGCTGTATTTATACGAATTAACCCACTACCATTAAGACACAGAAGATTCAAATTTGAATTAGGTGGCAGTTGGGCAGTTACAATTCCCAAGAAAAACTGACAAATTCTGCAGTAACTCCATGAATAATTGATTATTATCTAATGTAATCGATTAATTCATAAGCAAAATCAGTTTCTACAGCAGCTATAATCGATTATTTCGACATATAATCGATTATTTCAGTGAGATTCAGTTGAAGAAGATGATTTGTAATCGATTATTTACTCTACGTAATCGATTATTACAGACAGAATTCAAATTTTACAAAAGTTTTCACTCAATATAGTCGACTACCATTCACCGTAATCGATTATTCCAGTGAGATTTTATTTTTGAAAAGATTTTTGACCATGTGTAATTGATTAATTCAAGGCGTAATCGATTATTCCAGTGAACTTTGGCTTTTTGAAATATTTTCGAAGGCCAAATAATCGATTATCTCGATGCTGTAATCGATTACATAAGTTCAAAATTCATTCTGAAAAGCTTTTTAAGTGATTTTAATCGATTATTCCGATAGGTAATCGATTATTATAGAGAATTTGTCAGAATCAATAGTGTATTATGCAGCACAACTTGGAATTTTGAAGCATATGTGATGATTGATCAAACAACAAGCTATTTCACATAGATAAATACATACTAATCAAGCTAGTAAAGATTAGATTCATCAAGGATACCTAGCATGCTTCTAAGAGTATAGAATCTATCTCTAGCCAAAGGTTTAGTGAATATGTCAGCCAATTGATTGTGAGTATCAATGAAGTAAATTTTGATATTACCTTTTTGAATTTGATCTCTAAGGAAATGATGGCTTATCTCAATATGTTTGGTCCTTGAGTGCATTATTGGATTCCTGGAAATATTGATAGCACTTGTGTTGTCACATAGTAGAGGTATTTCTTTTAATTCTACACCATAATCTTGTAATTGTTGCTTTAATCATAGACTTTGAGCACAACAACTTCCACCAGAGATGTACTCAGCTTCAGCTGTTGACAAAGCAACACAAGATTGTTTCTTGCAATGCCATGAGATCAGTGAACTTCCTAGTAGATGATAAGTTCCACTAGTGCTTTTTCTATCCAATTTGCACCCTGCAAAATCAGAATTAGAATAACCAACAATGTTAATTGATGCACCTTTAGGATACCAAAGACCAACTTTTGGAGTTGATTTGAGATATTTGAGGATCCTTTTGACTACAATGAGACGTGATTCTTTGTGATTTGCTTGATATCTTGCACACAAACACACACTCAACATAATATCTGATCTACTAGCTGTTAAATACAGCAAAGATCCAATCATTCCTCTAAACTTTGACTCATCAACCTTCTTTCCTTTTTCATCTGAATCTAGATAGGTTGATGTTGCCATTGGAGTTGCAGCATCTTTGCTTTCTCCATTTCAAACTTTTTTATCACTTCAAGGCAATACTTGGTTTGGTTTAGAAATGTTTCATCCTTCATTTTCTTCAATTGAAGTACAAGAAAGAATGTTAATTCTCCCATCATTGACATCTCAAACTCATTCTGCATAGAGGTAGAAAATTCTTTGCATAACACTTGATTAGTTGAACAAAAGATTATATCATCAACATATATTTGAACCAATAAAATATCATTACTTTGCCTTTTGGTGAACAAGTTTTTATCAACATGTCCTCTTATGAAAGATTATTCATGCAGAAATTTACTTAACCTTTCATACCAAGATCTTAGAGCTTGTTTTAAACCATAGAGAGCTTTCTTAAGTTTAAAAACATGATTTGGATGTTTGAAATCAGTAAAACCAAGAGGTTGCTCCACATATATTTCCTCTTCAATATATCAATTTAAGAAGGCACTTTTAACATCCATTTGAAACAGTTTAAAACCCATTAAACATGCATACGCAAGTAATAACCTAATGGCTTCCAACCTTGCAACTGGTGCAAAGGTTTCCTCATAGTCAATGCCTTCCTCTTGGTTGTAACCTTTTGCAACCAATCTAGCTTTGTTTCTGACTATGATTCCACTCTCATCAAGTTTGTTTCTAAAAACCCATTTAGTGCCAATAGGTTTGAGAGAAGAAGGTCTAGGAACAAGTTCCCAAACTTCATTTCTTTTAAATTGATTCAATTCATCATGCATGACATGCATCCAATGTTCATCAATTAAGACTTGATCAATATTCTTAGGTTCTATTTGTGAAACAAAAGTCATATTACAGCAAAGATTTCTTAATGAAGATCTAGTAAATACTCCTTTTGAGATTTCACCAATGATATTGTCAAGGGAGAGATTATTGAATTCAGGGGGAGCTGCTTGAAGCATAAGCAAGATTGATTCAAGTCTAAAGTTTTGAGCTTTCAAACATGCAAAGGACAACTTGGAGATTAATTAGGATAAAATGTAAGAGAAAAGCAATTCTGATGATCCTAAAGTATTGCAATCATTCTAACTCATAAATAACTTAAAATGGTTTATTAAAAATCACAAGGCTTTCATAAAATGGTTAAGTTTCAAACTTGTTTCAAAGGTTTTTGGAAAAATGGTTTTCTTGCTGTTTTAATTGATTACAACATTGTAATAATCGATTATTGTCTTCTTCACTTACCTTGGAAAAGCTTTCATGAACATTGTAATCGATTACATACCGAATTAATCGATTATTATACCTTTGATTTTTAGAAAACTGCCTTGTTGAAACATTTTAATCGATAACCTATGGGTAGTAATCGATTACATGCTTGTATATGTATTTAAAGATTTGTTGGGATAATCGATTACTAGTATACTATAATCGATTACATAGGCTTATCTGAAAATAGCCTCTCCCTGCTTTAATCAATTACCATAGATGGTAACCGATTACATGTTGTGTTTAAACTCTAAGTTTTGTACTAGATAATCGATTACCTCGATCAGTAATCGATTACACAGTGTAATTAGAAAGGCTATGGCTCCTGCTTTAATCAATTACCATTTCTAGTAATCGATTACTCTATTTCTATGACTGATATATTTTCCTGGTCTAATCGATTACCAAAGTTAGTAATCGATTACATAGTGTATTTTGAAAAAATGAATCTCCTGTCTTAATCGATTACAAGACGGAATAATCGATTATTTGTCCCACTGTAGAAATTCTAGAAAAGCTTATGAACATTTTTATCGATTACATTCTTGGATTAATCGATTACATAAGCAAAATAATCGATTATTAGGCGCTTATTAATCGATTAAAGCTGTTACATTTTTCTGTTATAAATAGGAAATCACTTTGCTTTATTTTGTAACATTGTATACTGATACCCATCGAGCCAAACACAGTTTTAAAAGTCTTTCTCAGTGTTTTCAAAGTATATTTACATGCTTGCTCTATTTCTACATTGATCATGAGATTGTGAGTCAATCTTGAGCAAGATTTCATTCATGATTAAGGGAAGCTGATTTAATTTGTTAATTCAACCTGTGTTAATCCATCATTTGCATTGTTAATCATTGGATCATCAGGTTGTTTTTCTCCTTAATCTTTCTATAATTTTCGTTTTGATTTTGGATGAAATTTTTTGTCTATTGTAATTGGGATTCTTGCTTGTAAACTAGAGATAGGGTTTCTCTAGGGGTTGTGCTGAGTAGTGTTCTTAGTGGGTTTGTCTCTAAGAATCTAATAGTGTTTTAGATTTCTATACTTTGTCTAGAGTTGATAAAGGGAGACTTTGTAATTACTTGTAAGAACAGAAAATTGCAATAGTGGAACACCATTCTAGTGTTGAGAGGAAGAAAACTGGATGTAGCTTCATAGTGTTTGAAGTGAACCAGTATAAATCTTTTGTGTATTGATTCTTATCTCTATCTTGATCATATTCTGTCAATCTTGATTGTATGGCTTTGTTTATCAATTAAAATTTTGAGCTATTGGATACCTTGGGCTGAGCATTTGATTGAATAAGGTTTCTTGGTTTCAAAAGTGATAAAGATCCTAAGGGAAACTCTGATTTTGTCTAAGAAATTTTTTAATTTACCAAGCCTAACCAATTCACCCCCTTTCTTGGTTAAGTGTGCAGTGTTCCTATATTCTACAATTGGCATCAAGAGCTAGTTCTTGAAAGTTACTCAAGATCACTACTTTCTTTCAAAAATGAATACTTCACAAATAACTTTCAAGGAAGGTGCTTCTTTAAACAGACCTCCTTTGTTTGAAGGGGAGAATTTCAGTTTTTGGAAAAATAGGATGAAGATCTTTATTCAATCTAATGACCCAGGTGCTTGGAATGCAATAGAAAAAGGTCCTAGTGTAACGCCTCTTTTTGCTCTCTCGTGCTTGATTGATTTTAGATGAAATCTCGTGTCCACTTTGTATTAGAATTATCTTAGTTATAACTTTCATAAAAATTTCTTTTCGCTTTGCTTGCAAATTCTATTAGTCGTTTATATCATGAACGAATTCTCTCTCCACAGTTTAATTATAATAAAATCCATCAATAAGTTAGAGTATAATACAGTCCATATTACAGGCCCATTAATAAACAGTCCACATACATCTCATAAAATAAAAATTACAACATCTTTGTCACACCTTTAACTCAACATCCATGCACTCTTCAATTCATCATCCATGCTCGGCTATTACTGTTCATCTGCTCGCCCAAATAAATTGGGGTCATCACAGGTGTCAACCACAGACACAAAATAGGGTAAGTTTATGACAAACACAGTTTGAATAAAACATTCATAAAGAATATATACGCAGATGGTTATCATAATATTTATAAAATAACAAACACGGATGATTCACCCACAGATTAATTCACATCATCTACGCAACATAAGAATTAAGTCATATTATCTATTTAACACACAACGTACTCATCAGATAATGCATATAATGCATGCTCATCTTCTTTATATGATGCATGACTGAGATCTCAGGTTCTCAACATCTCATTATCAGTGGCCACAGTCAAGATAGCCCCATCCCAGTGGCACACCTATCCATTCAGTCGGGGTAGGGCATGGGCGCGTAGGAATGTCACCTCCACCTATGTGATCATCATGGTGGTGTGCTCCTCCCTGAAACACACTACCCCCCAGTTCAACACCTCTGAACGCATGGACTCGGTTTAGCTATCTGACAACAACTCCATGGATTAGCCCCCGCCAGGCATAACTCCACGGATTAACCCCCGCCAGGCATATGCATATGAAAAATGCATGAATGATTTAATTATTCTTCTTCTCATACCTCTTTATAGCATATGCTTTTTAAACAACGCGTAAAGCTTAATTTAATTAGCACATAAAGCTTTACACAACAATCTCAGCATACAGCCATAGTTCAACACA
>PYAF01001358.1:66406-80475 GCA_007407185.1 Glycine tomentella | reverse complement strand
GGTCCAATTCATTTTTAATTAGTAAAATTACTAAACTAACTTGTTTAAGAAATCCATTTCTCTCATAATTAAGAGAAAATCCTATGGATTATATCTACCATGTTCCTGTAATTTTCTGATACTCGAGGTAGTCTAGATTAAGCTCTTTTCCACATATTTTCCAAAATTCCTAGAAATTACTTTTTATGGTTTTCTGCCACAATCCCGTTGATAATCTTGTTGTCTAAGAGTATTTTATCCAATACTCAAACTCCCATCAATTTCTAAAGTCATCTTGATCAGTTTTTACTAGGGGCATTTTGGTAATTTTACTCCTCTCTCAGGGGTAAAATCGTCATTTCTAAAAATGTTCAAGATATCTCTAAAATTGTTACCCTGGAGGTATTCTTAGTCATTTTCAAAACATCCAAGATATTTATAAGATTTCCTCTTTAAAATATCTGACTAAACTACTTAGGGGTATTTTGGTCATTTACCAAAATATTCAGGGGTATTTGCGTCATTTCTACCAAATCTTTTATACTGCCTCTGATCAATATTTTACCCTAGTAATTGACTATGCTTCCAAAATTTTGAGGTGTTACAATTCTCTCCTCCTTCAAAAAATTTTGTCCTCGAAATTTGTCTGATTCAACAAGATCTAATACCCACTTTACTCCTTATTTTTTTAAAAAATTCATTGAGAATCTAGAGTTTTTAATCTTATGCTCACACCTTAAACTAAGATCCTAAATCCCTTTCCTTATTTCTTCCAAAATTTTTCACTTGACCTTTTCCTGATAAGCCTTCAACAATTTCCTTTCTTGAATAAATTTCTTAGACTAAACTTCCTTAAAATAAAAGTCATTCAGATAATGTTTCTAATGGAATCCTCATAATTGTTAATTCTAAGGTATTTTCTCTCATGGTTTTCAATTGCCTAGCTGCATAGATTACTATTTTTCCATTAAAACGTATTTTAGGTTCATCACAACCTACTTATAGAAAGTGTGTCCACAAAGGTTGAAATCAAAACCTATTCCTATACTGAGTATCCATAAAATTTTTCTTTTCACTCAACTTGGTCAAAACAAGACTAATGTAAACCCACTTTTGATGATTTCATAATATTCTGTTAAGTTCTAATTCCAAATATAGACTCAAGATTGTTCTCACTTTAGAACAATCTTTTACTTTAGAAGGGCCTATAATTATACCATCTTAAAATATCACATGTCCTACTAATCTCAGTCCAAAACTTAAATCTATATAATTAGGTATAAAATGATCTATCCTTGACAAATCCGTAACAAAATTCTTCATGTATTTCTTATTTTTTTCTCCAATCTTGAATTATTCCAGAATACTATCTATAAATATCTTCACAACTATTTAGCTAGGGGTGAGAGGTCGTATCCCTAGAATCTAGCAACATACCAGAGCATAAAGGTATAACGAGATTTCCATGATGATTCTAACTTGATTCTAAAAGTAATCCTTCAAAACATCTTTAAACTTTTTATGGATTTTCAAGGGTAAAATCTCTGTTGCTCAACTTCCATGTTTTTTCCCCCCAATTTGTAAAGTCATTCTTTTTAAGATATTAATTGTTATTTATCCCACTAATGTTAGTTATACATCTACTCATGGTTTCACCTTTATTTCCTAGACACTAGTAGTATGAGTATGTTCCAAGGAAACATATCAATTCCTACTTATTCTACAACTCTCTTACAAACTTCTTAAGAAACTTTTTATGTACTCATTCTTTTTCCTTCAAGAATGACAACATAACAAAATTAGATAGCTCATTGTTACTTAATCTTTTCTTTTCAAGAATAATTAAATTTAGATTGATATCCCATTATCCAATACTGATAATTATTTAAACAATTTATCAGAAGGAAATCAAAATATCATCAGATCATAAAATTTTTATCAATATTTCCACAAATTAATACACATCAAAACATTCCTTCTAGTTAAAGTCTTAATCACAAACATTTACAAAATTAATTTCCCTTAAATAAAAGAGAATGAAACGATCAAATAACACTAATACCATATTTTCCTTAATAATGAAGGGAGTATTTCACTGTTTCAAATTTACTTATCGACTTATCCTTAATCATAATCTTCTGTTTGAACTCTTATGAATTTCATTACTTTCTTATTTCTTAACATTCTCAGGAAAACATTTCTCCAAAAATTTCTCAAAACATCACTTTATCATTCATCCTTAAAACTTAAAATACACCAGCTATCCCACAATCCTTTTTACTAATCCTTATTTATAAATATCCATGATATCATTCATAAAATTCAAGGAAAACACATGCTTATCTTTTTAGATGATGCATGACTGTCTCAAAATTCTATCAAATGGTACCATAGTCAAGATAGCCCCATTTCCATCCATTCAGTCAGGGTAGCGCAGTGGCACATAGGAGTGTCACCTCCACCTATGTGATCATCATGGTGGTGTGGTCCTCACTGATACAACTACCCCCTAGTTCAGACACCTCTGAACGCATAGACTCAGTCCAGCTATCTGACACACCTCCTCTTGAGGTAACGCGGCTTAACCCCTGCAGGGCATATGCACATGCATGAATGATTCATATTTAATCTTTAATTTTTTACTTTATGTTTCACATGTTCATAAACTAATACAATGTCCAATATATTTTTTAAAAACTAATGGAACAACAACATATAAACTTATTTTCCCAAAATCTTACAACAACAGTACATTCCATGAATCTTCAAAACATGCCATAATTTCTTAGAATTTAAACATTAATCATGGTTTCAACATAATATTAGAATTTAAGCATTAATCATGGTTTTCAACATAATACACAAAATTTCAACACTCCTTTAACACAAAGTTTAATAAACATATTCAAGAATAATAATCAGCCACATAAACTTTAATAATATATAAATACCATTTAAATCATTACACATTAAAATTCAAATCTCTTAACCAAATACTCATTAGGCTAGATTTAATTTATTCATGCTAATAATCATCTATTAATGCTTCTACACATTTATTAATCTCAATTCAAATTACTTCTTTAATTAATACATGTAATAAACCAATTTTAGTCCTTTAAGACAATTTATCATATTCTTAATAACCAAAACTAAATTTAGAAGTAATTTAAGACTCCTAGCATATTTAAACTCTATGTATCATAAGCTTCCCTTACCTTATTTGTTTCCTAAAATTTGGACAGCACTTGCTCTCTTTTCCTTAAGTTTCACGTGAGCTTGTTAAGTTTCGTGGCCTTGCTTTTCTTTTGAATGAAGGTGTATTTTGAAAGTGATAGGAAGCCAAAGTGAAAAGGTTGCAAAAGAGTTAGTGCACGGTCAAGGAGTAATGCACGGCTACTCCTTGATTTCTTTTGGAAAAGCTTTAAAACTTTGAATTGGCTTTGACAAGGACAAAGGGGCTGCACGTTTACTACATGTGCACGGTCCCCACTTGTTTTATAAAGGTGTTGGCCTTTTGCTTCCACAAATTATCTTACAATTATTTGCTTAAGTAATCATGTCTTACTTTTGCTTTGTTTAATTCTTATTGGCTAATGATTATTGGCCTTCCATGTGTCTTTCTTGATTTTTCTACATTCTTCTTGTTGCTAGCTTTGTTTTTCACGTGCCATTCCATTTGGTGTAGGCATTTCCGTTTTGTTTTCATTCCATACGGTTTGGTATTTTTGTTTTGCTAGATTTTGGCTTTACAAATATTTTAAGCATTAATTAGTCATTTACACATGGACCAATTGTATTAGGCTAAGTTCTTTTATCCTTTCATGTGTTTATTCTTGACTTTTCAAAGGCTTTTCTCCCTTGGATTTATGTTACACGGCTAAGTTTTAGTCTTAAAGCCAAACTTACAAAACTTTTCCTTTTATTCCATATAATAGTAATTTTCTAAATTCTTAGTGGTCCACTTTTGTTTAATTAATAAAATTACTAAACTAACTTGTTAAAGGGGTCTATTTATCCTCTAATTGAAAGAAAATTCTATAAATTGTATCAATCATTTTTCTGTGTTTTTCAGATACTTAGGTTAGTCTGTATTAAGTTCTTTTCCAAAATTTCTATTAAAATTCCTAGAAATTCTAATTCATGGTTTCTTATCAACTACTTTGTTTATAATTTGTTTTCTAAGAGTATATTGTCTCTTTCTTAAGTCCCTACAGCATTCTCAAAATTATCGGGCCATTTTGAGGGTAAAGGGTATTTTGGTCATTTCACAAAATATCTAGGGGCGTTTTTGTCATTTTTCCTTAAACTAATTCTTTGTAACATAAATAATTTACTGAGAAAAATCTAACAAAGATTTCTTAAAAATAAGGGTGTTACAATTCCTCCCCCCTTAAAAGAATTTCGTCCTCGAAATTTACCTGATTCAAATAGAGCTGGATAATTCTTTCGCATCTCGCTTTCCAATTCCCAGGTAGCATCACCACTGGTGCCATTTCCCCAGATTACCTTTACCAGAGGAATTTCTTTTCCCCTTAGGGCTTTGATTCTTCTATCCTCAATTCTTACAGGAAATGTTTCATAAGTTAAATTTTCCTTGGTAGGTATTTCATCAATCTCAATTACATGCGAAGGATCATGGACATATTTACGCAATTGAGATACATGAAAAACATCATGAAGATTGGAAAGATTTGGAGGTAAGGCAATTTGGTATGCTACGGGTCCAACTCTTTTAAGAATTTGGAAGGGTCCGATAAATCGAGGCGTAAGCTTTCGGGATTTCAGAGCTCTCTCAACACCAGTCCAAGGATTGACTCTTAAAAATACATGATCCCCTACATCAAACTCTAAATCTTTTCTTCTTTGATCATAGTAACTTTTCTGCCTACTCTGAGCGGCTTTCATCTATGTTTGTATTAACTTAATTTTATCAGTTGTTTGTTGTATCATCTCAGGACCTAAAATTAGGTTTTCTCCAGACTCTACCCAACATAGAGGGGTTCTACATTTTCTACCATACAAGGCTTCATATGGTGCCATACCAATAGAAGAATGGAAACTATTATTATAAGTAAACTCTATTAAAGGTAAGAAATCTTCCCAATTTTCCTTATGTTCTAATACACAGGCTCTTAATAAATCTTCTAAAGATTGAATAGTTCTTTCAGTCTGACCATCAGTTTGGGGATGGTAAGCTAAACTTAATTTTAATTTAGTTCCTAAAGCTTTATGTAGACTCTCCCAGAATCTTGAAGTAAACCTTGGATCTCTATCAGAGATGATACTAGAGGGTACTCCATGTAAACGTACGATTTCTTTTATATACAGAGTAGTTAATTTTTCTAAAGAATATCGAAGATTAATAGGAATAAAATGAGCAGATTTTGTTAACCGATCCACTATAACCCATATAGAATCAAAACCTTTAGAACTTCTTGGTAAAGATGTACCAAAATCCATTGATATACTATCCCATTTCCATTGGGGTATTTCTAAAGATTGTAATACTCCAGAAGGCTTTTGATGTTCTACTTTGGATTTTTGACAGACAAAACAAGCATATACATATTCACTTATTTCTTTCTTCATTTTTGGCCACCAAAATAAAACCTTTAAATCTTGGTACATCTTAGTGGCTCCGGGATGGATACTTAACTTACTTTTGTGTCCTTCTTCCAATATCATTTTCTTAAGTTCAGGATCATTAGGGACACAAATTCTTCCTCGTAATCGTAAAATTCCATCCATTCTTATTTTAAATTCACTAATCCCTCCTTTTTCTATATTTTCAAATATACTTCTCAAGAAAGAATCAACTCTTTGCCTATTTCCTATTTCTTTCAAAAAGTCATTGGAAACTTGTAAAGCTCCCAGTTTAACACTTACTGGTGTAGTTTCACATATCAAACTAAAATCTCTAAATTGTTCCAACAAGTCTCTTTCTTTAATCATCAATGTAGAGATCATCAGAGATTTTCTACTTAAAGCATCGGCTACTACATTAGCTTTTCCAGGGTGATAATTAAGTTCAAAATCGTAATCCTTCAAAAATTCTATCCATCTTCTTTGTCTCATATTTAATTCCTTTTGGCTAAACAAATATTTTAAACTTTTATGGTCACTAAAAACTTCAAAATGTGAACCATATAAATAATGTCTCCAAATTTTTAATACAAATACCACAGCTGCCAATTGTAGATCATGAGTAGGATGATTTCTTTCATGAGGTTTCAATTGTCTAGATGCATAAGCTACTACTTTTCCATCTTGCATCAAAACTCCTCCTAAACCCATTTTAGATGCATCACAATATACCACAAAAGGTTTTTCTGAGTTAGATAAAACTAATACAGGTGCTGTGGTTAACTTATTTTTAAGAGTTTGGAAACTTTCTTCACATTGAGTGGTCCATACAAAAGCTTGACCTTTTCTAGTTAAGGTAGTTAAAGGTAATGCTATTTTAGAAAAATCCTGAATAAATCTTCTATAATATCCTGCTAATCCTAAGAAACTTTTAATTTCGGTGACTGTCTTAGGTCTTTCCCATTCTAATACAGCTTGTACTTTAGAAGGATCTACAGAAATTCCTCCCTTAGATATTTCATGACCTAAGAAGTTTACTTTTTCTAACCAAAAATCACACTTAGACATTTTAGCATAAAGTTGTCTATCCTTTAGAGTTTGTAACACAATCCTTAAATGTTCGGCATGTTCTTCTTTAGTTTTAGAATACACTAAAATATCATCAATGAATACTACTACAAATTTATCAAGATAAGGGTGGAAAACTCTATTCATATAATCCATAAATACAGCTGGAGCATTAGTTACTCTGAAAGGCATAACTAGATATTCATAATGACCATAACGAGTACTAAAAGCAGTTTTAGGAATATCTTCAGATTTTACTCGAATTTGATGATATCCTGATCTAAGGTCAATTTTACTAAAAACACAAGCTCCTACTAATTGATCCATTAAATCATCGATTCTGGGTAAAGGATATTTGTTTTTAATAGTTACTTTATTTAATTGTCGATAATCTACACACATTCTCAGAGATCCATCCTTTTTCTTAACTAATAATACTGGAGCTCCCCATGGTGATACACTTGGTCTTACAAATTGTTTACTTAATAGTTCTTCTATTTGCTTCTTTACCTCAGCTAATTCTACAGGAGACATTCTATAAGGTGCTATAGAAATAGGTCCAGTTCCAGGAATTAAATCTATAGAAAATTCTACTTCTCTTTCAGGAGGTAACTTATTTACTTCTTGAAATACTTCAGGAAATTCTCTTACTATAGGCAGCTCTTTTTCATTAGATTCAGTTTTAGATTCAGAGTAAGAGGTAATCATGTATATTTGAATATCCTTCTTTTTCATCATTCAAAGGACTTTATTAGGAGAGGCAATCTATATATCCTTACTAACTTGAGGATTTTCAAAACTTATAGTTTTATTGAAACAATTTAGCATGACATAGTTAGAAGATAACCAGTCCATACCAAGTATGACATCAGTTTGTTGTAAGGGTAAACAGATCAAGTTAACAGAAAACATTTTATCAGCAAGTTCTAATGGACAATCTAAACAAATTTTAGAAGTACTAACTGACTTACTAGTAGGGGTGGTTACTATTAAATTGACATTTAAAGGAGACACAGGAAGTTTTAAATTTTGAACACAAAGATAGGAGATGAAGGAATGAGTAGCTCCTGAATCAAACAACACATTTAAAGGAGTTTTTCTTATGAAACACTTACCTTGGATCAAGCCTTCGGATTTAGAAGCTTCAGCCCCACTAAGAGTAAATACTTTTCCTGTGGCTTTTGGTTTCTCCGGGGGATGGCTCTTACTTCCTTCTTCTTTCTTTCTGCTATTCATTAGAAAATTCATAGGATGATGTCCTCTCTTATTGCAGATTGAACATGGAAGACTTGTGCATGTGGAAGCAAAGTGTCCAATTTGTCCACATTTAAAACATCTCATAGGAAGAGATGAAGATGCTTGATTGATTGGAGCTCTAGGATTGAAACCATATGAACGACTCTTGTTGTAGGGTTTCCCCTGAGTTGGGCGATATCTCATTTTATTTTTGATAGGCCCTATATTTTTATAGTGAGAGGCCCTTGCCCGCGAGTCTTCATCATAAATTCTACACATATTTACCAATTGGGGAAACTGACGTACCCCTTGGTAATTCATGGCTTGTTTTATTTTAGGTCTCAACCCATTTAAAAACTTAACATATTTCGACCCTTCTCTTTCTACTCCTTGGTAGTGAGGAAAATATCTGACCAATTCCTCAAATTTGACTGCATATTCATCCACAGTCATATTTTCTTGTTTTACCTCCAAAAATTCCATTTCCTTTTTGTTTCTAATGTCTTCAGGAAAATATTTGTCTAAAAAGACCGTCTTGAAAATTTCCCAAGTTATAACTTGATTTTCAGCTTCTAGTCTTAAGTGAGTGTTTTCCCACCAATATTCCGCCTCTTCTGCCAACATATACGTACCAAAAAGTACTTTTTATCAGCAGGACAGGTCATGACTCGGAAAATTTTCTCAATTTCCCTTAGCCATGATTGTGCACCATCTAGGTCATACCCTCCTTTAAAAGTAGGTGGATGATTTCTTTGGAAATTTTTTAATCCTTGATACTCAGTGTTCACATTTCTTTGTTGATTCCCTAAGGCTTGTGCTAAAGCTTGCAATGCATCGGCGATAGCATGATCGTTTCTTCCAGCCATCTTTTGTTTTAACAAAACAGCGTAATTTCACATTAGTAAATTAGCAGATAAGATTATAACAACTACTATAACCACTTTATTTTATAATACTTACATATATATATATATATATATATTTTCTTGTACATACATTTATACACTCTCTTTTACAATACTTATATATATATATATATATATATATATATATATTCTTTTACATTCATTCACACAGCTATTGCATTTACACTACTTTTATCGCATCACACTACAATTTACAACATTTTTCTAACTTTTTAGTTCGGAAGTTCATATTATTCTACTACCGTTTTTACTAATTATTTTACATCGTCGTCCATCAAACTATACTACATATTACTTATTTTATACCTCATACTATTCTTTATCTCACACTATTTTATACTTATCCTTCTCGATTCTTTACATTACTTAGAAGTTTTGACCTACTCCTTCCATCCCATAATATGCTCCACTTTCCATTTCATAATATGCTTCACAACGACTAGTGGAAGCATTAGCAGGTTTATCGGTTCCATAATATATAATATATTCACTTATTCGATGTATAAGTCCATCAGTTGCCCATGGCACGATTATGGTATCATGCTCCTCCTTAGTAATTAGAGGTTCATACAGAGTGGCTTCAGCACGATACGTTGTTATTTTTACATAAGTAGTAGTTTGATTTTCCTCGGAGTCCTCTTGATAATTTTGAACATCGATTACAACGAAAATGTTAGTGTGAGTGGTTTCCATGTCCCTGAATAACCACCACAAGTAAGTTATTATTCTTTTAATCTCACCACTTCTTTAAAAGTTAATTCCATCACAATATTTATATCAAGTATCATATACAACATATACAGCACACAGAAATATATCACACAAAACACAACAAGTATACAGAAACACAGCAAACACACAGTCCTAAGAAATAAACCTAAACTCTGATACCACTATTGTAACGACTTCCTTTTCTTTACGTATTTAGCTTATTAATTATTTAGTTTACGAATGGAAATTTTTTTTTTTCCAATTCATTTTCGAAAATTCAGTTACCATAACCTTAAGCTAATTCATTAAAAATTCATCATAGTAATTAAGGTGAACGAGTTAATAACTATCCAACGTAACGAGTTAATAACTATCCAACGTATTTAAGTTCCCATACAAAATAGTCCATAGTACAGTCCATAATACAGATCCAATAACATACACACAGTTCAATACATATCAAAAGCCACAGAATAATAAGCATCACAACATCTTCATCACATCATCTATGCATATCCTCAATCCAACATCCATACTCTGCTACTACTGTTCATCTGCTCGCCCAAATACATTGGGGTCATTACAGGTGTCAACCACAGACACAAAATAGGGTAAGTCTATGATACATAAAGTTTAAATAAGCAGAGCATATTTATAAATATCCATGATATCATTCATAAAATTCAAGGAAAACACATGCTTATCTTTTTAGATGATGCATGACTGTCTCAAAATTCTATCAAATGGTACCATAGTCAAGATAGCCCCATTTCCAATGGCACAGACTTATCCATTCAGTCAGGGTAGCGCAGTGGCGCATAGGAGTGTCACCTCCACCTATGTGATCATCATGGTGGTGTGGTCCTCACTGATACAACTACCCCCTAGTTCAGACACCTCTGAACGCATGGACTCAGTCCAGCTATCTGACACACCTCCTCTTGAGGTAACGCGGCTTAACCCCCGCAGGGCATATGCACATGCATGAATGGTTCATATTTAATCTTTAATTTTTTACTTTATGTTTCACATGTTCATAAACTAATACAATGTCCAATATATTTTTTAAAAACTCATGGAACAACAACATATAAACTTATTTTCCCAAAATCTTACAACAACAGTACATTCCATGAATCTTCAAAACATGCCATAATTTCTTAGAATTTAAACATTAATCATGGTTTCAACATAATATTAGAATTTAAGCATTAATCATGGTTTTCAACATAATACACAAAATTTCAACACTCCTTTAACACAAAGTTTAATAAACATATTCAAGAATAATAATCAGCCACATAAACTTTAATAATATATAAATACCATTTAAATCATTACACATTAAAATTCAAATCTCTTAACCAAATACTCATTAGGCTAGACTTAATTTATTCATGCTAATAATCATCTATTAATGCTTCTACACATTTATTAATCTCAATTCAAATTACTTCTTTAATTAATACATGTAATAAACCAATTTTAGTCCTTTAAGACAATTTATCATATTCTTAATAACCAAAACTAAATTTAGAAGTAATTTAAGACTCCTAGCATATTTAAACTCTATGTATCATAAGCTTCCCTTACCTTATTTGTTTCCTAAAATTTGGACAGCACTTGCTCTCTTTTCCTTAAGTTTCACGTGAGCTTGTTAAGTTTAGTGGCCTTGCTTTTCTTTTGAATGAAGGTGTATTTTGAAAGTGATAGGAAGCCAAAGTGAAAAGGTTGCAAAAGAGTTAGTGCACGGTCAAGGAATAATGCATGGCTACTCCTTGATTTCTTTTAGAAAAGCTTTAAAACTTTGAATTGGCTTTGACAAGGAAAAAGGGGTTGCACGTTTACTACATGTGCACGGTCCCCACTTGTTTTATAAAGGTGTTGGCCTTTTGCTTCCACAAAATATCTTACAATTATTTGCTTAAGTAATCATGTCTTACTTTTGCTTTGTTTAATTCTTATTGGCTAATGATTCTTGGCCTTCCATGTGTCTTTCTTGATTTTTCTACATTCTTCTTGTTGCTAGCTTTGTTTTTCACGTGCCATTCCATTTGGTGTAGGCATTTCCGTTTTGTTTTCATTCCATACGGTTTGGTATTTTTGTTTTGCTAGATTTTGGCTTTACAAATATTTTAAGCATTAATTAGTCATTTACACATGGACCAATTGTATTAGGCTAAGTTCTTTTATCCTTTCATGTGTTTATTCTTGACTTTTCAAAGGCTTTTCTCCCTTGGATTTATGTTACACAGCTAAATTTTAGTCTTAAAGCCAAACTTACAAAACTTTTCCTTTTATTCCATATAATAGTAATTTTCTAAATTCTTAGTGGTCCACTTTTGTTTAATTAATAAAATTACTAAACTAACTTGTTAAAGAGGTCTATTTATCCTCTAATTGAAAGAAAATTCTATAAATTGTATCAATCGTTTTTCTGTGTTTTTCAGATACTTAGGTTAGTCTGTATTAAGTTCTTTTCCAAAATTTCTATTAAAATTCCTAGAAATTCTAATTCATGGTTTCTTATCAACTACTTTGTTTATAATTTGTTTTCTAAGAGTCTATTGTCGCTTTCTTAAGTCCCTACAGCATTCTCAAAATTATCGGGCCATTTTGAGGGTAAAGGGTATTTTGGTCATTTCGCAAAATATCTAGGGGTGTTTTTGTCATTTTTCCTTAAACTAATTCTTTGTAACATAAATAATTTACTGAGAATTCTTAGGACATGCGATAATTCAAGGTGATATAGATATATACCTTTCTAAGGTAAAAGATTGCCAAGTTTATATTTGGAATTAGAAGATTTCTGAACTTAGCAGAATATTATGAAATCATCAAAAATGTGTTTGAGTTAGTTTTGCCTTTGACCAAGTTAAATTGTTGAAGAAGAATTTTATGGATACTCAGTATAAGCATAGGTTTTCGCTTTCAACCCTTGTGGACAAACTTTTTTGAAAGTATGTTGTGATGAACTTAAAATAGGTTTTAATGGAAGGATGGTAGTTTGTGTAATTAAAAAGTCATGAGAGAAAATATCTTAATTTAGAAGTAGCAATTATGAGGATTCCATTGATAATTTAGAAACATTATTTGTGTGACTTTCATTTTGAGGATTTTAGTTTAAGGGATTTGTTTTGAAGATGAAGGGAAGTCGTTGAATGATTATCATGAAAAGGTCAATATAGTGATACTAGATTTAAATGGAAAACTTTGGAGGATATTTACATTGATAATTAGGGAATGGATCTGTTAAAATGATTTGAGGGTCTTAGGTGTGAGCATAAAGCAAGAAATTCTATAGATTCTCAATGAATTTTTGAGAGAAATGAAACGTAAAAGAGTTATTTGATATTTTTTGATTAGACAAATTTCGAGGATGAAATTTTTTTGAAGGAGGGGAGAATTGTAACACCCCAAACCAGGCTCTAATACCACCATTGTAACGCCTCTTTTTGCTCTCTCGTGCTTGATTGATTTTAGATGAAATCTCGTGTCCACTTTGTATTAGAATTATCTTAGTTATAACTTTCATAAAAATTTCTTTTCGCTTTGCTTGCAAATTCTATTAGTCGTTTATATCATGAACGAATTCTCTCTCCACAGTTTAATTATGATAAAATCCATCAATAAGTTAGAGTATAATACAGTCCATATTACAGGCCCATTAATAAACAGTCCACATACATCTCATAAAATAAAAATTACAACATCTTTGTCACACCTTTAACTCAACATCCATGCACATCTTCAATTCATCATCCATGTTCGGCTATTACTGTTCATCTGCTCGCCCAAATAAATTGGGGTCATCACAGGTGTCAACCACAGACACAAAATAGGGTAAGTTTATGACAAACACAGTTTGAATAAAACATTCATAAAGAATATATACGCAGATGGTTATCATAATATTTATAAAATAACAAACACGGATGATTCACCCACAGATTAATTCACATCAACTACGCAGTGTTAAAATGAAGGAACACTTCACACTTAACCAAGAGGGGGCTGAATTGGTTAGCCTTGGTAAATTCAAACTTTCTTTCCAAGTAAAATATCAGAGTTTAATTTCCCTTTGGATCTTTATCAAAAACCAATGAAGAAAACTTTATTCAAACACACTCCAAGATTTGTAATGCCTTAACAACCAAATTAACTTTCAGAAATCAAACTAAGAATTAATCAAACATGCAGTAAATGAAAGAGCACAAGATTTATACTGGTTCACCTCAAAACCTATGAGGCTACATCCAGTTTCTTCTACTCAACACTAGAGTAGAGTTCCACTATATCAACAACAATCCTCACAAGCAATTTACAAGCTCCTCTTCATCAACCCTAGATGAAGTTCAGAGATTTAAAACCCTATTAGATCCTTAGAAGCTAATACCCACACTGAGAACACTACTCAGCTGACCTTAGAGAAACATTATCTCTACACTTGCAAGAAAACCAAAATACAATGGAACAAATACACAGAAATTCAAACCAAGAATGTTACACCATCAAAGAATAAGGAAAGAATTCACCTGATGATCCAAGAAACATATGCAAAGT
>PYAF01001358.1:29813-49563 GCA_007407185.1 Glycine tomentella | reverse complement strand
AAGGGAGTATCTACTAGATCCTCATTAAAGAACCTATGTTGTGATATGGCTTTTGTTTCTCAAATTGAACCTAAGAACATTGATCAAGCCTTGAATGATGAACATTGGATGCATGCAATGCATGATGAGCTTAATCAGTTTAAGAGGAATGAAGTTTGGGAACTTGTTCCTAGACCATCTTCTCTTAAACCCATTGTCATAAAATGGGTTTTCAGAAATAAACTTGATGAAAGTGGAATCATAGTAAGAAATAAAGCTAGATTGGTTGTTAAAGGCTATAACCAAGAGGAAGGCATAGACTATGAAGAAACTTTTGCTCCAGTTGCAAGATTGGAAGCAATCAGGTTACTACTTGCATATGCATGTCTCATGGATTTCAAACTTTTTCAAATGGATGTTAAAAGTGCATTTTTGAATGGATACATTGAGGAGGACATATATGTTGAACAACCTCCTAGTTTTACTGATTTCAAACATCCAAACTATGTTTATAAACTGAAAAAGGCACTTTATGGTTTGAAACAAGCTCCTAGACAATGGTATGAAAGGTTAAGCAAATTTCTACTTGAACAATCTTTCACAAGGGGCAATGTTGATAAAACCTTGTTTATCAAAAGGTATGGCAATGATTTCCTATTGGTTCAAGTTTATGTGGATGATATAATTTTTTATTCTACTAATCACTTGTTGTGTAAGGATTTTTCATCAGCTATGCAGAAAGAATTTGAGATGTCAATGATGGGTGAACTAACATTCTTCCTTGGCCTTCAAGTAAAGCAATTGAAGAATGGAACCTTTCTCAATCAATCCAAGTATTGTCTTGAAATTATCAAGAAATTTGAGATGGAGAAAAGCAAGTGTAAAATATGGGAACACTTCACACTTAACCAAGAGGGGGGGTGAATTGGTTAGCCTTGGTAAATTTAAAAATTACTTGATGAATCAAAATCAGAGTTTTTTGCCCTTTGGATCTTTATCACAAAAACAATCAAGAATCTTTATCCAAGATCAATCCAAGACTTGTAATGCCTTAAGAAACAATATGTAAAAATAGAATTCACAAAGAGAATTAACAATTATGCAGAAAATGAGAGAACACACAAAATTTATACTGGTTCACCTCGAACACTATGAGGCTACATCCAGTTTCTTCTACTCAACACTAGAGTAGAGTTCCACTATAACAAATGTTATCCTTACAAGCAATTACAAGCTTCTCTTTATCAACCTAGATAAAGTTCAGAAGTCTAAAAACCTATTAGACCCTTAGAAGCAACACCCACACTTAGAACACTACTCAGCTGTCTTTAGAGAAACACTATCTCTAATATTGCAAGAAAAACCCAATTACAATGGAACTTCACATACAAAGATTCAATCAGAATTTTACACCATCAAAGAGTAAGGAAAGAATTCACCTGATGATCCAAGAATGATATGCATAATGATGAAAATACCAGGTTGAAAGTAGAAACAATATGCAGAACAAGCCTTTCCTTAAACTTTGAAATGAATTGCCTTGCTTCACTAAATCCTAGTGACCCATTTTAGTTTGAATGGAAGCAAGACCTTTAGAACCCAGAAGAAAGCCTTTGTGAATGCTTAGAGAGCTCTTAGAATGCTCAGTGCTCGAAAATTCAATTTCTATTTCGTTCTCTTAATCAGACAAGGCAAGGGTTCTATTTATATTAAGAACTGTAACAGAAATAATCGATTAAATTAGCTCCTGTAATCGATTGTTTATCAATTGTAATCGATTACATACGCTCCTGTAATCGATTTAAGTGTTCATAATAAGTTCTAGGTTACAGCAACGGGTCATTTAATCAATTGTCCTGATGTGTAATCGATTAAGTCAGACTTTGCAAAAATCATATTTGTGTAATGTAATCGATTACAATATATGGTAATCGATTAAGGCAGACTATGTGCAAAACATGAAATGAACTAAATAATCGATTATAATAATTGGTAATCGATTAAGACAGAGTGATCTCTTTTTCTAAATAGGTAAGTAATCGATTACAAATCAGTGGTAATCAATTAAACCAGTCACTCAGTCAAATTTATGTGTATGCTAGAATGAAATAATTGATTAATACGATGATGTAATCGATTAAATTGTTCTTGATAAATTCCAGAAAGCTTGAAGAACAATATAATCGATTCTTCATGTGAAGTAATTGATTAAACCAGCTTAAGGCCATTTTTCCAAAACACTTAGCTTCTTTTTAAGTTCCAAATCAATTACTTAAAGCCTTTTATGGTGTAATGCATGAATGAATATAAATGGTATGCATGCAAGGACTTGGATCAACAGAAAGCTTTCTTTCCTTTTACATTTAATCACAATCTTCATCTTTAAGCCTTCAAGCATGTTGAAAGTCAAAACATTTCCAAGTCTTTACATTGCTTCAATCTTCAAGAGCTCCCCTTCAAATCAACAGCAAGGATGCTCAACTCCCATGGAGAAACTTTATCTCTAGTTTACAAGCAAGAAACCCAATTACAATAGACAATCAAATACAAGTTATCATAAGAATTACAGTCACAAAGTTTAAGGAGAGAAAACACTTGATGATCCAATGAATGATATGCTTATGAATGAATGTATCAGGTTGAATGATGAAAACAAACTCAGAACATCTCTTTCCTTAACCTTTGAAAAGACTCTTTTTGCTTCAAGAATCACTTAATAACTCATAAGAATTTTAGTAAAGACAAGCACCCATAGAACCCATAAAATTACTAAGAAAGTGTTTAGAAAGCTTAGGTAGGCTCAGAATACGAATTGATCAAGTTACTAAACAAGCTGAGCAATGGTTCTATTTATAACAAACTTTTCTAACCGTCAATAATCGATTAAACACGATCAATAATCGATTATTTCACTTATGTAATTGATTAAATCAAGCATGTAATCGATTAAAGGGTTCTATAAAAATCTGGCTTGAAGCAACGAACAGAATAATCGATTATTTCGATACGTAATCGATTAAAACAGGAAACTTCATAATCATGAAATAAACTATGTAATCGATTATGGATTCTGGTAATCGATTAAAGCAGGAGGCTTCATAAACGTAAAATAGACAGAGTAATCGATTACAAATTCTGGTAATCGATTAAAGAAGCAAGATATGTTAAGCATAGGCATATGATGTAATCGATTACAATATTTGATAATCGATTAAGACAGAGGGATGATTTTTCCTGTTAAGCCTATGTAATCGATTACAATTCAAAGGTAATCAATTAAGATGATGATCAAGGCAGTTTATATGTAAACCAAGGTAAATTAATCGATTAAACCGATATGTAATCGATTACATTGTTCTTGAAAAGTTTTCCAGAAAGCACTAAGAACAATATAATCGGTTATTACGAATAAGTAATCGATTAAATCAGTAGAAAATATATTTTTCCAAAAACCTTTGATTTAACTGTTAGACTTAAGCATTTTATCAAGGCTTTGTGAATTCTAATCATTTAAGCTAATCTAATGAATGAATGATGTGAATGCAATATACTTGGATCACCAGAAATGCTTCTTCCTTTTAATTTAATCACACATAATTCTTCAATACTTCAAGGCATGTTGAAAGCTAAAACCAAGCTTTGATTCTTTGTCCATTCTTCAAGTAATTCCATTGAATCCAACAATAAGGAACTTCTTTACAAGCATTCAATTGATGAAGATATTCTGCTTCTTCTTGATCTCTATTTTCATCTTGAATTGTTTCTATCAATGCCTTCTCCAAACCTTCCTTCCTGTGAATAAATCTTGTAGAGTCAGAAATTACCTCATCAAGGACATCAACTCTAAAGCATGCTCTTTTATCTGTGGGATGCTTCATTACTTCAAGGACATTGAACTGTACTTCATCATCTTGCACCCTTACAGTGAGTTTTCCTTCATCCACATCAATCAAGACTTTGGCAGTCTTCATGAAAGTTCTGCCAAGAATCAGTGGAACTTCACTGTCTTCATCCATGTCCATCACTACATAATCAACTGGAAAAAAGAATTTGTCAACTTTCACCAACACATCTTCAATAGTACCATGAGGATGCTTGATGGTTCTGTCAGCTAGTTGTAAGGTCATCCTTGTTGGTCTGATTTCTGCTTCTTCTATCCTTTTGACCATGGATAATGGAATGAGGTTGATGCTTGCGCCTAAGTCAAGAAGAGATTTCCTCACTGATAAATTTCCAATAGTCACAGGAATTGTGAAACTACCGGGATCTCTTGATTTTTCTGGAATTGTCTTTTGGATGATAGCATTGTAATCTGCATCCAGCTCTATGGTTTCATCATCTTTGTATCTTCTTTTCTTTGTGAGTAGATCCTTCATGAACTTGGCATATGTTGGCATCTTCTCCAATGCTTCAGAAAAAGGAATGTTAATTTGCAATTGTTTAAAAATATCTAAAAATCACTTATATTGCCTTTCCTTTGCCTTCTTGGATGGAGCATGTGGGTATGGCATATTTTGGACTGGTGGCGGGGTTAAAACAGCTTTGCCTTTATCCCTTTTTTTCTTTTCATCTTTACTCATTTCTTTTCTCTCAATTTTTTCATTTATTTCATCATCATTTTTCTCTTTTTCATTTTCTTTTTCTACTATTTCATCGTCACTTTTCGCTACATTTCCTTCATTTTTCTTTTCCTCTTCCTCTTGTCTACCAACCATAGTCCCCCTTCTTGTTGTAATCGCTTAACATTGCTCTTTAGGGTTGACTTGGGTATTTGCTGAAAAAGATCCACCTTCATGCTCAGACAGTTGCTTTGCGAGTTGTCCAACCTGTACTTCAAGATTTTTCATGAAAGCATCAGTATTCTTTTGATTGGTGATGGACATCTGCATAAAATGAGTTAAAGTGTCTTCCATTTTTGATAATCTATCAGGCTGAGCTTGGTTTTGTGGATTTCTATTAGAAGGACCTGCATAAGAATTGTTAGTGGGACCTGCAAAAGGAGGATTAGAAATAGCATTATATGCATTATTATTTTGTCTCCAACCATAAGGTTGATTTGAACCTGGACCTCCTCGATAACCTTGATAGTTTCCTTGATAATTCTGTTGAGGTCTGGTCTGATTTTGCAAATAATAAGCCTCCTCCTCTGGTTGGCAATCACCGGGTGCTGGACAATGGCCATTCTGATGTTCTCCACCACGGAAATCACATCTCAAAATTTGTTGAACTTGATGAGCTGTGTGTGGTTTCTGTGATCCTCCATGCTGAATTTGTTGAGGAAGTTTTCCTATTTGTTTGGTCAAGGCCTCATATTATTGAGTTAACAATTTATTCTGAGCTAGAATAGCATTTTGGGTATTTAGCTCCATTATTCCCTTCCTTTGAATAGGTGATCTATCAAGGTGAGATTGATAGTCACTTGCTGCTATAGAATCAATGATCATTATGGCTTCCTCAGGACTTTTAGACATCATGGTTCCTCCTGCTGAAGCGTCAAGGATCATCTTGGTCTGTGGCCTCAAACCACTGTAAAAAATATGTAATTGTGCAGCATCATCAAAATTGTGGTTTGGGCATCTTCTCAATAAGGATTTGAATCTCTCCCAAGTCTCACAGAGAGGTTCATCTGCTCCTTGGAAAAAAGTAGCAATGGCTGATTTTGCACTAATGAATCTTGATGGAGGAAAGAATTTAGTAATAAATTTTTCCTCCACTTCTTCCCATGAGCTCAGGCTTTTGTTTGGTTGAGACTGGAGCCAAGTCTTTACTTTACCTGTCAAAGAAAATGGAAAAGCTCTAAGATAAATAGCTTTCGCATCCTCGTTAGAAGCTCCCATTGTACTGCATAACTCCATGAATGTGGACAAGTGAGTGTATGGATCCTCATGGTCCATCCCTGCAAAGGGATGTGAACCAATTAGACTGAGTAATGCTGGCTTCAGTTCCACAACCTTGTTGTTGAAAGGAGGGATGACTATGTTATTGTAATGCTTTGGGCCTTGTTGGTAAGCATAGTCACCAAGAGTCCTCCTTGGTGGTCTATTTTCATCTTCCCCTCAATCAGCCATATTATCACGACCAGGTGGCTTTTCTGATGAAGGAGGATCAATAGACGAAGTTTCCTCCGATGCCTTATTGGCTTCTAATTTCTTATTCTTCCTATTTTTCCTTTATGCTTTGGTGATTTTTGGATCAAACAAAGGTTTATCTGTAGAAAACTTACCTCACACAAAGGAAAAAGAACAAACTACAATATCCTGCAAGCATCGAGGTTAAAATAAAAGAGAATTTCTACACAAAATTTAAAAATAAAATAAATAACGAAAATAAGAAAAAGTCCTACTAAACTGATAAATTAAATCTAAAAGAACTGAGTAAATAACTCAAGTCCCCGGCAACGGCGCCAGAAACTTGTTAGACTTTTGGCAAGCATACCAATTATCGTTGTAAGTTACAAAATTTATAAAAGTTCATCTCCAAAGGGACTTGATTTTTACTCAGTTAATTCAAATAAAGCTTAACAGTTTAATAGTTATGTGAGTGTGAATGGAGTTTCATGTAGTTGTGGATTAACAGAAATTATGAAAATTTAGAAGAAACGAAAATAATAAATTTAGTGCGAAAGATTATGAGTAATTACGAAAAATTACGAAAGATTACGAACACTAATAAAACGAGTTTGATTAATTTAAGAATGTAGGATTGGATTTCACCGTTCATACCCTTAGTATTCAATCAATATTACCATGCATAAGTTATTTTCTTTTATTATTGATGCACACATAAAATCACCCCAAGTCGATCCCTCGTATTTGAGAACCCTAAGAATATTTATCAAATATCGATCCCTCGCATATGAAATAAAGACCCCAACATTATGATCATATCCGCGTGCTATTTGCAATCTAAACGTTATGCTTTATTCCTAGCAACGTAACGTAAAGAGTAAATTTATCCAATTCAAGTTTTAAGAGTACTTTCCAGTTAAACTTAGAACCTTAATTCATGAAACTATTGATCAAGTAGAATCAAGCGTTAAGTACGAAATAAATTTACCAATAATAAATAGAAAAGACTTATGCATAAATAAATATTAAAAGAGATACTTAAGGGTAAGAAGATTACATCCAATCCTTTGAGAGAAGCTAGCCAAGCATGGAGAGAACCTCCTTAGAAGAATAGATGAAAAGACTCATCACCGCTTTCTATTTCGGTAGAGTTTCCACACTAATCCTCACCTCTCTCACTAACCTAAGCTATCTACTAACAAAATTTAAAGAGAATGAAGCTAAGCAACAAGCTTAAGAGCAAGGGAATGAAGGATGGAGGTTGCAAGAAGTGCCATTTGCCTTGGGGGTGCTTGGGTATTTATAGGGGCTGGCCTGGTCGAGTTTGGTCGCTCAAGCGACCAATTCCTTCATGAAATACTTCTTTGGGTGAGTTAATAGCCAAGTTGCACGTCCACTTGGCCACTTGAAGAGTTAATAGCCCAAGCGACCAAAATATACTAGTTTCACTTGCTTGGGCGAGTTAAATGTACTTCCAGAAGAGTCTATGGGCTTTTGATGCATTTTGGGCCTGATTTGCTTGCTGCACCTCCCAGGTTTGCTTTTATGAGTCATTTTTGCTTGCTTTATGTGTACGGAAGCTTCGGAATTCACGAAATCTAACAAAATACAAAAGAAGGTTGGATGAATCTTCAAGAATTATAAACACAACATAAATGCTAAGTGTTAAATACAAACTAACTAGATTAGGGCAAATTTTGATAGATATTCTTAGTAAAAACACAAGATAAGTGTCTTAAATGTAACCTTAATTTCACTAAGATATGACACTTATTAGGCTGTTGAAACTTTTAAAAATTTTTTGAATTCTGGTTTCTATTTTTACTGAAAAAAAACTTTTAAATTTTATGTTTTGTCTTTTTTCGAGAAACTTGGTTTCTATTTCTAGGCTTATGCTTTATGTTTATCTTTTCATTTTTGCGATGGTTCTTTTGAATTGATGAAAGATAATAAAGTTTCTGGTTGTGGTGTTTTAGTTGAAAATTTATTTAAGTTTTCATTAGATCTTGTTTTGAAAGCAAGTCTCATAGCCTTACTTACCAGCATTGGAACTAAGTAAAGTATTATGGATGAAAATTTGTCTATGCTTTGGCATAAGCATTTAAGGCACATTTTTATTGAAAGAATTAAGAGATTAGTAAAGGAAGAAATTCTTAGGAATATCAACTTTGTTGATTTTAGTACTTGTATAGAATGAATAAAGGGAAAGCATACTAACAAGACTAGTAAACGTGCCAAAAGAAGTATCGAGCTTCTTGAAATTATTCATACAAATTTATGTGGGCCATTTCCCACATCTTGTTTAAATGCTCATGAATATTTAATTTCATTTATCGACAACCACTCAAGATTTATGTATCTTTATCTTCTATACGAAAAATATGAAGCACTTGTTGCTTTTAAAGTTTTCAAAGCCGAAGTAGAAAAACAAAAGGAAAAGAAAATAAAGATCGTAAGGTCTGATAGAGGTGGAGAATATTATGGTAGGTACACAGAAAAGGGCAACAAGCTGGTCCATTTGCAAAGTTTCTTCAAGGGGGGGTATTGCTTTTCAATATATTATGGAGGGTACACCACAACAAAATGGTGTTGTCAAAAAAAGAAACCACACGCTTATGGAAATGGTTAGAAGCATGATTAACAACACAAAGGTATTACCTATGTCCATATGGAGTGAAGCTTTGAAAACAACTGTGTATATATTGAATAGGGTACCATCTAAGGCCGTTCCAAAAACACCATTTGAAATTTGGTATGGATGGAAACCTAGTTTAAGGCATTTAACCATATTAGGTTGTCTAGTTGAAGTTAGGATTTATAATCCAAAAAATGGGAAATTGGACTCAAGAACCACTAGTGGATATTTTATTGGATATACAAATAACTCCAAAGGCTATATGTTTTATTGTCCTTCTCAGACTCCATAAATAAGCATAAATAGTTGAAGCTAGAAATGAAAAGTTTCTTGAAGATCATGAAGTTAGTGGGAGTGAAAATACTTAACATGTGGAATTTGAAGAAATAACAAAATCACTTATGAAAGAAATAGAGTTGACTGATATTCAATATAATCAACATGATATTATTGAACATCAACCAACTCATCAAGAACCACATGTTGAGGATATGCCACATGAGTAACCCATTAACATAGAACCAATTGATAAAGAAGCAATAGGAATAAGGAAATCTACAAGAAATAGAAAGACATCAATTTCTAGTGACTATATTGTGTACCTTTAAGAATCATACTTTGATGTCGGACTTGAGGATGATCCAGTTACATTTTCACAACCCATGAGTAGAGATGATTCTAAATAATGATATAAAGCCATGAAAGAAGAAATGGAATCTATGGTTAAAAATCAAGTTTGGGATCTAGTAGAATTACCAAAGAGAGTCTTTATAGGAGGTTGTAAATGGGTTTTTAAACCAATAGAGACTCAAAAGGTATTGTTGAAAGATATAAAGCTAGACTTCTAGCCAAAGGATTTATTAAAAAAGGGTATTAATTATCATGAAACATTTTCTCTTGTCTCTAAGAAGGATTCATTTAGGATAATCATGGCCTTAGTAGCTCATTTTGATCTAGAACTACATCAAATGGATGTGAAAACAACATTCTTAAATATGGATCTTGAAGAAGTGTACATTGTTCAACCTATAGAATTGAAAGCAAGAAAGGTAGTCACTTAGTTTGTAAGCTTAGAAGATCTATATATGGACTAAAACAAGCATCTGCCAATGGTATATACAATTTCGTAGTGTGGTCTCCAAATACAGATTTGTGAAAAATGTTGTAGAGTAATGCATATATGATAATGAGTGTCAAATCGCTACAAAACAAATAAAACTAAGATAATTTTGTAGCACAAGATTAACATAGGTCGACTCAAAGATACAATCCAATTTGGTTCTTAACTTAATCCACTTATAAATAGTAGTGGGATTTTATCAAACAGTCTGCATACAATATGAACAAAAATTGCAAAAACACAAACAAGAATTGAAGAAAAATGTAGAAACTAACAAAATTGATAAAAAGATGTTGCAAAACAATATTCAAGAATATCAATCCAATTCACCAAACTAAGCAATGCAAATTATCATAGTTTTCTTATAATGATCATATTATGAAGGTTCATTCAATATCATTAGAAGTAGTTCAATCGAATTAACTCCTAAATCAATTGAAATCACAAACCGGATTGAAATATCATCCAAACAATCTATGGTTAAAATTCAAAATTAGGAAATAAATCTATAACCTAATTTTTTTTTCAATCCTAAACATATTCATAATCATGAAAATCGTAAAGAAGATTGAAGAAGAAGATGAACATTCACACAAAAATTAGAATACCAAACCAGAACTCAAATTCTCCTTGCTTAGACTGGATCCTTGGATTGATTGATTGTTTAGCCTTGCATGACTATCATCAGCGAAAGAGTCACGAAATTTGTGTGAGAAAAATAGAAGAACATAAATGAAAGGAAGAAGAAAAATAAAGAAAAATGAAGAACAATTGAGAGAAAAAGAGATAATTACGGGATGGGCTCTGATTAAATCATCTAAACTAACCAATTATGCTAATTACATCAATCAAAATCCAAACTCGTAGCCCAAAACTCAAGTGCAGAGATTCTGACTTCCAAGCCTGATTTGCCCTCAAAATGACAAAATTGGTCCATGCTTATCTCTGACAAATTTGTTGCTCTTTTCCTTAGCTTTCCAGGGAATACTCATATGCTCCATTTGGAGCTTTGTAGAATCCTATAGATCCTACATAAGGAAGATAGGTCAACTAAGCACAAAATCTGAAAATAAGCAACAATTATCAATTAAGCCCAATTATTTGCCTAAGACCAAAATTAAGTTAAAATGAGAAAATAAGAATCAAGAGAAGTCAAATAAGCTAATAATGATAGAAAAATACTATACTAAAAATGTTCAATCAATATGGCTTAAAGTTAGTAGGAGTAAGTTTATTTTCTTAGTTCTATATGTAGATGACATTTTACTTGCAAGCAGTGACTTAGGTCTTTTGCTTGACACTAAATTTTTCCTCTCACAAAACTTTGATTTGAAGGATATGGGTGAAGCTTCCTATGTCATTGGCACAAAATTTCATAGAGATAGATCTCTAAGAACATTGGGATTATCTCAAAAGGCCTACATAGAAAAGTTATTAAAAGTTTTAATATGTATAATTGTTCATCCATTACTGCACCTATAGTTAAATGGAAAAAATTTAGTCTCAATCAATGTCCCCAAACAACATTGTAACATAAATAGATGAAAATAATTCCTGATGCTTCAGCAGTAGGAAGTCTCATGTATGCTTAAGTCAACACTAGGCTTTATATTGCCCTTGCATAGGAATGTTGGGAATATATCAAAAGGATCCAGGCATGGAACATTAGAAGGCAACAAAGATGGTTATGAGATACCTTCAAAGAACCAAGGAATTATAAGTTGACATACAAGTATTCTAATGATTTGGAAATAAAACGATATAAAAATTTAGATTTTGCTAAATGCACGGACTCTAGAAAGTCCACTTCAGGCTATATCTTCTTTTAGCTTAGGGTGTTATCTCTTAGAGTAGCAAAAACAATTTTACATCACCCACTATGGAATCAAAATTTATTGGTTGCTACGAAGCTATATCATAGGCTAAATGGTTAAAGAATTTTGTTTCTGGTCTTACAGTTATAAACTCTATTGAAAGACTATTGAAAATATTTTGCGATAATTTAGCTACAGTATTTTTCTCAAAGAATAATAAGAGTGGAAGCCGAAGTAAGCATATAGACATTAAGTTTCTAGTTGTTAGATAAGACATCAAGAGAGAATTAATCTCTATAGAAGACATAGACACAAAATCCATGATTGTCGATCCATGAACAAAAGGATTGCTAGCTAAAGTATTTCATAATCATGTAATTCATATGGGTCTTACTAGTTAAATAATAATATTAGCTTTTCTTTTATGTGACATTATGAACATTAAGTTAGTCATGAAAGGATTTAGATTGAATCAATAAAGTTAGGACCCTATATTTCACTAAGAAAGGGTTGCATGTTGTAATTCATGGAAGGAAATGGTTAATCTAAAACATAACCGCCATGATTCATGTGTAATTAATTTTTAGTAACAATATCAAATTTAAGTTGATAGGTTATGGTCATTCTATTTGTTTGTCAAAATAAAGATTATATTAGTAGTATATGAGCCAAGTGGGAGAATGTTAGCATATAGCCGTTATGTGACTCAAAACAAAACTATAGTAGTTGTTACAAGGTTTTTTATTTTATATTATTGGCTTTTGATGGATGAGCTAAATAATAAAGCAATAGTTACATTTTGGGTTTTTTAAGAAGGGGTCTCTTGCCTTGCCTTTATAAACCCATGATGCTCCATTAATTCACACACCTTCAAAAAGGCTAAGGCTAGAAGATCCCTTTTGTCTCTTTCTTTGTTTTGTGAGTGCATTGAGAGTCTTAAGTTATTGTTTCCTTTACTTGTAATAACAATGGTTGGAAATAGGGGTATGCTTCAACTTTATACTCTTTAATTAATTTATTGTCTAATAGTATATTCTATTCTTACTCTGTATCAAGGACCAATGACAAAGTAATGAATATATTTTGATATTCATCATAAGAGGTCTTTCAGATTAAACATAAATTTAAAATGTCTTAAGGTAAAATAGTGGACTAGAATTTAACCTTGTTTATTTCTATAAATCAAAGAGGCACTATCCATCAAAACTCATGTGATGAAACTCCACTACAAAATGATATTATGGAGAGAAAACATCAATGCATTTTAGTTGTAGATATATCGCCTATTTTATAGGTTGGTATTTCTAATTGTTTTTGGAATCATGTATTATGAATGTTGTATATATCATAAATAGGCATATATCTTCAATTTTTCTTAACCATTTATCATATGAAAAAAGTATGCCAACAAATTCTAAACATCAAAACATTTGGATGTTTGTGACATGCAAAAACACTCCTACAAAATACAAAGAATTTAGGTGGCGCTTGGTTTAAGTGTTATATGTTTTCATTTTCAAAGAAAATAGAAAATAAGAGTGAAAATATGTTTGCATAAAGAAGTGAAAAAAAATCAAGGTTTTCAACATTTTCTAAAGAAGTGAAAATGCAGTAGCACATTAGAGTACGTTCTTCTTGATACATGTTTGTTAAATCTTAAAATTTTAAAATGGATATAGAAATTAAACACTTGAACCAAGCACTACCTTAATATCTAAAAATTAGATTTTCTTATGATTCAAACCTATAACGAAAGGAGATTTTTGTCTTGCAAAGTAGAGAAACTTATATTTCAATACATGTTTTATTTCATGAAAACATTTTTCCTTACACTCAATCAAGTAACGATATCCTAAAAACAACTTCCTCCACTCCTGCTTATGCATTTATTTCATGCTTTGACTACACTCCTAACTTCTTAAAAGAGGATTCTCCTTTACAAATGCAAATATGAACTTGATTACCACTTCACTCTTGCCATCATGTACTATGACAACCAATTTGCCCTATATCTTCCAACCAATCTAATTTATTATGAGGAAATCAAACATATCAAAATAAATTGTGAACTGCATCACATGGTGCATACTCAATAATGCGGTTGTAGCAACATACCCACATTTACATCACACCCCAATTGTGTAGTGATTTCCATTCATTTGTTATTTATTTGGTAATACATGTGTAATTTATTTGGACTGGTGAACTAATTATATCATTTTTCCAATTTCATATTTCTCTAAGTTTTCTAGTATTACTCTTATGTTCTTCAATTAACTCAAGAGACATCACATTTGATGAAGATTTTTTTACAATTGTCATATACATATAAGCTCTTTTTCAATGTTGTTTTAAAAAGGTTTATGTAACATAATTTTTTTTTGTCTCATATATGATAATGATAATTTATAAAATAAAAGTAACAATGATATGATACTTGTAATGACAGAGGGACTCATAACGTCCATCCTCTGTCATAATGGTTTTGTCTTTGTACTTGTGGGTCGCTCATCACTATAACATCCAACCAAAAGATATGTGTTTGGAAATCTACAACTCCGAAGAAGAAGAAAAATTATGCATTGGAATAAAAAAATAAAACATAAACTAAAATAACACACACAAGACACACAATAAAAAATTAAAATGATATACATTCATAAATATAATTTAACATAAACATACGATTTCTTAGCTTGTTTGAGGGAGCGAGTATGGCCAAAGTGAAAGAGATCACAAATTCCATCAGCATAGACATGAGTAGGACAGTCTTGCAGAGGACTTGTAGTGGCTAACGACATCTTTCGATCTAATTAGAATTTTTCCTCTACCTTTCCTTTTCTAATTTCCTTCACCACAAATACTCACTTGTGACTATGCGTGAAGTTTGTCTTCTATGTTTCATTTTTTTTTTATAAAATTCAAGTTTGGTAAATAATTATATAACTAAATGTTTTGTTCTTTTGAATAATATATCAATTTGGTCCATGAAGTATTAACCTTTCTCTTAAATAGTTCATTAACTAATTAAATTATATATGTAGTCCCTAAAGTATTAGAAATCATGCTACATAGTCTTCGATGCTATAGAATGTACATTGTTTAATTGTAGGGTTTTTATTTTTCTATGTTAAGCCATCTAAACTTTATTTATTTTTATCTATAATCTTTTATAGTTATGTTTGACATGTCATTTCAACTAGCTTCTAAGTTTTCTTACTAGCTGAAAAATTTGTTTGACCTAAAGACTATTGACATGCCTTTTCAAGTAGCTTTTAGTTTTTTTTACTAGTTGTAAAGCTTGTTTGACTTTAGTAGTAGTGTTTGGTAAAAAAGTTGTTTTTAATAACTTATAGTATTTTTTTTAGACATCATTTCAAGTAGTATTTTTAAACACTTTTAGCTTTTATATTTATTCTTCATTTGTCCTGAAAATATTTATGGAAACTATCATTGCGAAAATATGTTTTTAACAATTGGACGCTCTTATTTAGAGCATTTTTCTTAAAAACTGTGATAAATTGTTTGTGAAAATCTCTATTTTTCAAAAAGGCTTTACGTTTTATTTAATACACTATCCAATCCCTCTTTTAGTATGATATATGTTATTTAAAAACATAATATTATATAGGCTAAAATAGAATCTTGATTTCTTTTTTTTTTTTGTATGAATTTGGTCCTTTAAGTTTAAAAAAGTATCACTTTGATCTCATTTAGTGTCTTTGTAAGACCAAGTTGGTCCTTCTGTCTGTTAGATTTTTATATATTTAATGATCTAATTATTTTCATAAATAATATTAGATCAATGCCGAATAAAATAGAATATAAATACCTCCCGTCGTTGCTCCTTGAATTGGGTTATAATACTGCAATGTGAAGTGATTTCTTGAGTCTTCCAAACTCTTCTCTCAATTTGCACTAGATGGTGTATATGCCCTTATATGTGAGTGAGTACAGGGACCCCAGAAATTGAAGACACACACCTATATATAGACCTTTTCCATCAAAGGTGGTTTTGTGTGTATGGTTAGAATGGGAAGTTAGCAGCGGTTGTGATGAGGGGTAGTTAACCATAGGAATAGTTAACCAATTAAGGTTGGTTACAAAATAAAACCAACATTCTCCCTTCACATATCCCATCATTTACATAATGAGAAATAAAATACATGAATCATGGCGATAGGTCCTCTAATGTATGTGAGTATTATCTTTCATGTATCACATTGCATAATATTTCTCAAGCCCATATAACTTAATGAATAAACCCAACGTTTATTCTAGGTCCAAACTTTATTGATGTTTCTCAAAATTAATAACTTTAGATGCGCATAATTTGAATGAAAACATCACAATAGAGTTTTATTAAAACAATATCTTTATCACATGAAAATTACATAAAGGAACCAAGTCTCATTCTATCTACATGATCCTTAAATTTAAATGGTGGCATACCCTTAGTTAAAGAATCAGCAATCATTAATTCAGTGCTAATGGGCTCAATAACCACTGTTTTATCCTTGACACATTCTCTTATGGCTAGATACTTAATGTCGATATGCTTACTTCGACTACCACTTTTGTTGTTCTTAGCCATAAAAACAACAGCTGAATTATCACAATACATCCTCAATGGCCTAGAAACGGAATCCATGACTCTAAGCCCAGAAATAAAACTTTTCATCCATACACCATGTGAGGTAGCCTCAAAACAAGAAACGAACTCAACCTTCATAGTGGAAGTAGCAGTCAAAGTCTGCTTGACACTTCTCCAAGAGACAGCTCAGCTGGCTAGCATAAATACATATCCTGAAGTGGATTTTCTCGAATCAATGCAACTAGCGTAGTCTGAATCAGAGTAGCCAATTACTTCCAAATTGTCAGTCGTCTATACATAAGCATGTAATCTTTAGTCCCTTAAAGGTATCTCATCACTTTCTTTGCAGCTTTCCAGTGGTCTAACCCTGGATTACTTTGATATCTCCCTAGTACTCCAACAACAAAAGCAATATCAGGTCTTGTGCAAACCTGAGCATACATAATGCTTCCAACAGCTGAAGCATAAGGAATGTTCTTCATTTGTTCCCTCTCGAGATCATTCTTGGGGCACTGACTTAAATCAAGCTTATCACCCTTCACAATAGGAGCTACACTTAGTGAACAATCACTCATCCTGAATCTTTCCAAAACTTTATTGAAATAGGTCTCTTGAGATAAACCAAGAATACCTCGTATTCTATCTCTATGGATCTTAATGCCAATAACATAAGAGGCATCACCCATATCCTTCATATCAAAATTTTTGGAGAGAAATTGTTTCACCTCATATAACAAACCCTTATCACTGGTTGCAAGTAAAATGTCATCCATATATAGAATAAGGAAACAAATTTTGCTCCCACTGACTTTCTGGTATATACATTGATCCATAATATTTTCCACAGAACCAAATGAGGAAATAACATCATGAAATTTTAAATACCATTGACGGGAGGCTTGTTTCAATCCATATATAGACTTCTTAAGCTTACACACCAATTTCTCATTGTCACTAGAGAAAAATCCTTCTGGTTGTTTCATATAAACCTCTTCCTCTAGATTTCCATTGAGTAAGGCTATTTTCACATCCATTTGTTGCAACTCTAAGTCAAAATGTGCAACCAATGCATGGATGATACAGAGGGAATCTTTCTTCGACACAGGAGAAAATGTCTCCTTATAATCGATCCCTTTCTTTTGATTAAATCCTTTGGCTACGAGTCTTGCTTTATATCTCTCAATGTTGCCTAATGAGTCTTTCTTTGTCTTAAAAACCGATTTACATCCAATGGATTTTGCACCATCAGGCAACTGAACAAGATCCCAGACTCTATTGGATGCCATAGAATTCATCTCATCATGCATAACATTATACCATAAATTTGATTCTTTACAATTTATGGCTTGTGAAAACGTTTCAGGATCATTGGTAGCTCTTATGTTATAATCAGACTCTTGCAAATACACAACATAATCACTAGGTATCGCTGATTTCCTTACTCTAGTAGATTTTTGTAATATTGAGACATCAGCTTCTTGAGGAACTTGTTGTTTGCCTGGTTGGTCAAGGATTTCTTCATGTTCCTCATGATCAACTTGATCTACTAGATCATCAGCAGGGTGTGGATCCTGTATGATTGGTTATATAACACCCGGTTGAACTGGAGGGGTATTTTGGACAACAACTAGTCTCACGTTAGAAGTGGATGGTTGAGCAACTGAATGATCCTTCTCATAAACAAAGTCTCTGTATTGATCGCTCCCACTAATCAATTCATTCTCAAGAAATTTAGCATTTCTTGATTCCACAATCCTAGTGTTGTGAGATGGACAGTAAACTCTATATCCCTTAGACTTTTCAGCATATCCAATGAAATGCCCACTAATAGTCCTCAGGTTAAGCTTCTTTTCTTGTGGTTATAAATTCTAACTTCAGACGGGCATCCCCAAACGCGTAAATGTCGTAAACTCGATTTCCAACCTTTAAATAACTCAAATGGCAGTTTTGGAACAACCTTAGTTAGAACTCAGTTTAACATGTACATTGCCATCTTAAGTGCCTCTTTCCACAAGAACTTAGGAAGCTTGGAACTACTGAGCATACTTCGCACCATATCCAATAATGTTCGGTTTCTTCTTTCTGTTACACCATTCTGATTCAGAGTACCAGGCATAGTATATTGGGTTACAATCCCATGCTCTTCAAGAAACCTCGCAAATGGACCAGGTGCTTGTCCATCTTCAGTGTATCTACCATAGTATTCTCCACATCTGTTCGATCTCACGATCTTAATTTGTTTACGGCATTAATTCTCTACCTCAGACTTAAATACCTTAAAGGCATCTAAGGCTTCATACTTATTATTAAGCATGTAGAGATACATGTATCATGAATAATCATCTATAAAAGAGATGAAGTATTTCTGACCATATACGTTCGTATCAGGACAACAGATATCTGTATGTATAATATCTAATAATTTAGTACTCCTCTTGGCACCCTTTTTAGACTTGTGTGTATGCTTTCCCTTAATGCAATTTATACAAGTCTCAAAATCAATGAAATCTAAAGTACTAAGTACTCCATCATTCACTAATCTTTTAATTCTCTAAATGGAGATGTGTCCTAATCTCCGGTGCCACAGCATAGAGGAATCCTCATTCAAAACACATCGCTTAATGCCAACATTAACATGCATAGCGTCATAAGTGGTATCATTTTGCAAATTAATATAGAAAAGACCATCACATAAAATATCATTCCCTATGAGATCATAATTATAAAATAAACTGAAAGATGTCTCGTAAAATGAAAAGGAATAACCAAATGGTACAAGTCTTGAAACTGAAATTAAATTCTTAGAAAAACTAGGAACATAAAAAGTCTTTTCCAAATTCAAAATAAAACCACTTCTTAAAACTAAACTGCAGGTTCCAATGGCCTCCACAGGTGAACTCATTTTGCTGCTTGAATAGATGCACAGTTCACTGCCCACTTGTTTCCTTAGGTTTTGCATGCCCTGCAAGGTATTTGAAACATGGATTGTAGAACTAGAGTCAATCCACCATGTGTTATGATTTATGTTAATCATATTAGATTCATACCCAAATTCAGGAGAATTCTCTCCTTCCAAATTGGGTAATTGTCCCCTCTCAATTCCGGAACTTCAATAGAACTAACAGGTTGTACAACTGTTGTAACGCCTAAATTTTTTTCGCTTATTTTGTACAGAAAATTTATTTTTCAAAAATCGCTTTTCTTCATTATTAAAATAAACTTTAAAGAAAGTAGTTACCATTAAATATTCTTTAAATACAAGATAAAGTAACATACAGTCCATCATAGTTTTACATAATATGATTCAGATACAGACCATAATATAGTTCCAATACAGATAGACCAAAATAGTTCAATAATTTACATGGCCTTAGAATCAATATTACACCAAGCATAGAACACAATCATCCAAGCTTCTCCATCACCATTTAGCTTAACATTTCACTGTTCCTTTGCTCGCCCAACAAATTGGGGTCATCACAGGTGTCAACCACAGACACAAAAATAGGGTAAGTATATGATAAACATAGTTAGATAAAC
>PYAF01001358.1:14595-29713 GCA_007407185.1 Glycine tomentella | reverse complement strand
AATAAATGGTACCATAGTCAAGATAGCCCCACCCTCTCTCAGTGGAACGAACCTATCCATCCAGTCAGGGTAGCCCAGTGGCGCATAGGAATGTCACCTCCACCTATGTGATCATCATGGTGGTGTGGTCCTCACTGTCTCAACTACCCCCTAGTTCATAACTCCTTTGAACGCGTGGACTCAGTTTAGCTATCTGACATACCTCCTTTTGAGGTCACTCCATTACCTCCTCTCTGAGGTAATTAAATACAGATGAAATATGCAATGACTTGCTTTTATTTCTTATTTTCTTTTCACCATTAATCTCCAATTTATTTCTCATATTCAACATAGATCCAGTACAGAACTCCACTCCATATAGAAACACTCAGCAACACATGGTAGAAACACTCAGCAACACATGGATTTTATAACAATCCATATAAAATTTCAATAACACGTGGACTTCATAGAATAATTAGTAGAACATACTCATCATATAAACTTTAATAAGAACATCCAATTGATATACAAAATACAAACTTTAATAAAATATCAAGTAAGTAACAAAATAACATGCAAACTTTAGTAAAACATCAAAACAAGTATTTCTTTGAAACAAAGTCATAATATTCAAGGATTAAGTTATTTAATTCCCTTTCTTACTAGATTAGATTCAAGTTATTCATGATAACCATTATTTCAAGTTACTTAGCCAAAGCATCATTCATGTACCATTACTTATTCTTGGAGGCATTTCATCAAACACATGGTATTCAAAGCTTTAATTCTTATAAAAATAAATGAGAATCTAACATAAAGAATATCTAAATCATGGTTATCATAGTACTTCCCCATACCTTGCTTTCTTAAGTTGGAATTTTAGCAACTAGCTTCCAAGACTTCCTAGCTTCTTCACTTGAATTTTCAAGGGTTGTGGGCCTTGGTTTGCTTTGGAATTTTAGTGAAAGGAATGTAGGAATGAAGTAGGTTTCTTCAAGTGTAATTGCCTTCATTTGGTCCCCACCACTCCTATTTATAGGCTAGATAAAGTGGCTTTGCTAGAAAAATCTCCAAGCTTATGATTACTTTGCTTTCTATTTGGTTTATTTTCATTGGCTAAGGCTTTTCCACCATACAAGTGTCCAATTTCCACATTCTTCTTCATTCTTCTTCATTCCCACGTGGATTGCTAGGATTCTAGGGAAAGTTTTACCAATTTTCTTCCTTTACTAGGCTTTAGAGAATTTTCGTGCTTTTCAAAACCTGTTTTAGCAAAATATTGATTCTGGATTCGTTAACCGTTGGATTTCCTTGAAATTTTAAAGGTATAATTCTATCTCACATATCTAACTTTTGACCGTTGGGATCTTTGAAATAATGTGTATAAATGTCACGTGTTCTGCCAAAGGAGACAAAATAAAATTTGCTTCAAATATCTCTTAAGCATTTATAACCTAGCTTTCCAAATGGTCCAATGGCATGTTACATGGCTTCTTAACCATACAAGTGTCTTTGTTCTTGAGTTTTCTAAAGCTTTCTTCCTTCTTCTTGTAACTCCATGGTCATATTGGATTTTTGGAGCAAATATGTTGCAATTTTACAAATTTCACATAATGGCTTGAATGGCTAAGATTTTAGAGATTTTAATGTTTTATTGAAATTGATTTATGTCTTGAAATTAAATAACATTGCTTCTATAATTTATGGAAGCTTAATTCTAATTGGTTTTTATAGAAATAAAATCCTAGAAATCTTTTGGAACTAGTTTAAGTTTGGTTACATTTTTAAGATGTCACATAACTTTCTTTTAATATTTTTTATCTAATTTCTCATTGGTTCATTTTGTTTTTACTTAACAAAATGTCTAGACTATTTTATTAAAGAATCTATTCCTCTCATAATTAAGAGAAAATTTCACAGATTGAATCTTTCCTTTTTCTGTGTTTTTATGAAACTCAGAGTAGTTTAGATTAAATTTTTTTTTCAAATATTTTCCAAAATTTCTAAAAATTCTATTTCATGATTTTTCTTTATGAATAATGTCAATAATTCCTTATCTAGGAGCATACTGTATTTTGGTCAGGTGTTTATAGCATTACTGAAGCTATTTGACCTTATCAGGGCTTAAAGGGTATTTTGGTCATTTTGCAAAATGTCAGGGGCATTTGTGTCTTTTCAAAAGGGACATTTGTGTCATTTTCAAAATGTTCAAGGGTATTTTTGTCATTCTATCTAGGAATGCATACTTACATAAAATCCACATGTATATGAAAATATGAGGGTGTTACAACTGCAAATTATATGCTTATCATAAAAATTTGAGGCAAAAATAAATCATTATCATGTTTTACCAATGTAAAACATGCTCAAAGAATTATGACTTTAGTGACATAAAATTTGCCTGTAGGCCAAAATTTTAATTCAATAAAATTCATATGAACTTAATGATAAAACATATTAGTTATATTTCCTAATCCCTGTAGGCAAATCAAGAACATAACTTAATATTTTATCCTAATTAATCATACAAAAACATAATAAAAAATCTTGTGAGTGATATTTATCATATTACATACGACTAATTACAATTAATGTTATTTTCCTTATGTGATCTAGAGGCTCTGAATTTATAATTTAACTAACTAAAGGTGCTATGGCCAAACCTTAATTAATTAATTATAAAGATCACTAAACATTTATTTATTCATTATACATACTTTATGATAAAACTATCAAATTATATTTTCCATTCCTATGGGTAACTCAATAATATAATTTAATATTTTATCTTAATTAACCATATAAAATATAACAAAATTCCTGTAGGATAAGATTTATTATATCATATATGATCAATTACAAGTAATATCAATTATGTGTTTCCTTTACCAATTAATCAACTCATGCTTTGCCAAAAATTTTGGTAACCTTGCAAACATATATGAAGGAAATCGAGTTTTTTACTTTTGATGCTATTTTGTCATTTTGTGCCAATTTTATAATGTTTTGCTATATCACATACATAATTGATAAATTTGCATATCACAAGCATCCTCCTCGGTCAAAACAAGTACAGTGGCCAAACAAAATTTTAATATGAATTTATAAAGCACAAGATGATAAAATAGCATTTCTTGCAGCATAAAAGCATTGAAAACAAGAAATTGCTTTTACTTTTCAGAGTAAAGGTACAAGAACATGCACGTTATCTTGATAATGTCAAAATCAAAAGGAATTGTCATTTTGAAACTTAATAAAATGACACACACTTAAATTGTCTTTAACCTTAAGCAAAATGATACAGAAGCACACAAAGTTTTAAATCACGGGTTCTAATTTTAAAAAACTTCTTTTCATAAAATTTTACACCGTTTTTCATGATTTAAAGTCTAGAATCATTATAAATTTATTTTCTTTATGATTCTTAAAATCAAACTTTATTTTAAGACTTTAAATCAAAATATCCAGTAAAACAAAAAAAGCTCAAAACGTAAAAACAAGGTAAAGGTTGAACCATGCTTTGATACCAAATGTTAGATTTTTATATATTTAATGATCTAATCATTTTCACAAATAATATTAGATCAATGTGGAATAAAATATAATATAAATACCTCCTGCCATTACTCCTTGAATTGGGTTGTAATACTGCAATGTGAAGTGATTTCTTGAGTCTTCCAAACTCTTATCTCAATTTGCACTAGATAGTGTATATGCCCTTATATGTGAGTGAGTTCAGGGACCCCATAAATTGAAGACACACACCTATATATAGACCTTTTCCATCAAAGGTGGTTTTGTGTGTATGGTTAGAATGGGAAGTTAGCAGTGGTTGTGATAAGGGATAGCTAACCATAGGAATAGTTAACCAATTAAGGTTGGTTACAAAATAAAACCAACACCGTCAACTTTTGATTCTTGTGACATCAATTTTGGCATACTTGGGTTATGTTCGACAAAACATTTCAATTAGATTCTAACTTTTCTTACTAGCTGAAAAACTCATTTGACTTTTCGGTAAACAAACTTTTTTTAGTTGTTTCTTAATAACTTTTAGCGTTTTTTGAAATGCTACTTGCAGTATTGTTTTTTAAACCGTCAGTTTTTAGTTTCTAGCCTTTTTTATTTTCTTCCTTTTTTATCCTTAATATATTTATCAAATTTTCTTCTTACCCTTTTGAAATAAATCATATTTTTATTATTTTTCAATCATTTTATATTTTTAGCTATTACATCAACTAATTTTACTGAACACTTTTAATCTAATAAGTTAGTCTTTCAACTAGTTTTGTCCTACCTCTCACATTTTGTCACATATTAGTAAGTTTACCAAGCTAGTGTGATAACTTAATCGAAAAGGATCATTTTACTCTAGCAAAATACTTTTTAACGGGGCAAAATAAAACTTTTTAAACTTAAGAAACTAAATTTAACAAAAAATATAAATAAGGAACCAAAATATTATTTTAGCATTTTATATATCATTTATCTTTATAGGGTGATCAAGCTAGTTAAGAGTAAGAAATAAGAAGAATTACAATATATTTGTGTTTAATGACTTTCATATATTTTTAAAATAATAATAAGTAAAAGAGTGAATAAATAAATTTATAAATTAATTATTTCATCATAAATTTTTAATTAATGTGATATCTCTAATTGCATCATTATTAGTTTATAACAATATATTTTAAACTATTTTATTAGTAATTAAATAATAATGTATGAAACCTAATTAAATAATATTTTAATTGCATCGTTTAGTATTGAACATTATTGTTTTAATGCGTTTAAAATACCAAAATAATCTCAAACTTTTGGGAAGGAATTTTGATTTATGTATACTGCTTTACATAATAAAAATTTAATTATTTCATCATAAATTTGTAATTAATATGATATAACTAATTGCATTTATCACAATATATTTTAAATTATTTTATTTATAATTAAATAGTGTATAAACGTAACTAAATGATATTTTAATTGCATCTTTTATTAGTGAACATTATTGTTTTATTGTATTTAAAATTATAAAAATAATCTTAAAATTTTGGGAGGAAATTTAAACTTGTATATATTACTTTATATAATATAATAAAGATTTGTAATTAAATTGTCCATGAAACATAATAAAATAATATTTTAATTGCATCTTTTGTTAGTGAACATTATTGTTTTAACGGTTTTAAAATTATCAAAATAACCTCTAATTTTTGAGGAAAATTTTGGGCTTGCTTATATTATTTTATATAATGAAAATTATAAAACACCAATTTGTTCAATTTAGTGACATGTAGAGAATTGTGAGAAATGTCATGTCATTTAAAATTAACACTTAGTGTAAAAAATTGATAAATGACTAACATGATCTAACAAAGATATTATTGGAGATTGATTTAATATATACAATTTATTATTTTTATAATATTATATATTATAATAAATATTAATTTTGTATACTAATTTTTATCTAATAAACATTCCTTAAATTATACAAGTATTTTTTATTTTGAATGAGACTTAAAAATAAATTAAAAGCTAATATTTACTTGAATTTAAAAGTAAAAGAATGTAACAAATTGAACACATATTACTAACAAAAAAAGAAAAACCAATTGAACACAAAATTTTAAAATGGAAATCTATTTTTTTCCTTCAAAACGTCAGAAATTCAAATTAAAATTAATAAAAAGAAAGAAGACATCACCTACGGTTAATTAGAATCAATAAAGGATACGATCATATCTTTGAGAGATAATAAAAGACAAGCACTCCTAGATAAACAAAATTAATTTTCAATTTTTTTTTATAATTTTGAAATTTAAATTGGAATTAGTTTCTTTTAGAAGGTGTAGCCCTAATTTCCAATTTAAAGTGTAACCAACAAAATCCATCTCTCACTGTTTCTATTCTGCACTTTCTACAGTTCACTCTCTCACTCGCATTGTTTCTCAGTTACTCAGATCAGGTAACACTCTTTTGCCCCTTTCCTTTTTTTTTTTTTTTTTTTATATCTTTTCTTCATAACTTGTCACTCAGAGATTGCTCTCTCTTTCTCTCTCTCGAAACCTTAAAATTCACAATTCAAATTTGCGGTCTTGTTCTTTTTTCTCTTCTGTCTCGATTTATTTCTTTTCCGCCATTCAATTCCTCGAAAATCATTCTATTCCTATTTTCTCTACACACCCTTATTTAGTCGAAGAAACAAATTGGTAAGATTTGCTGGGTGTTTATTATGGTCAATGGAAATTTCTATGAAAAGGGTTTAACTGATGCCCGATTTTTCTTCAAAAAACATAAAAGAAACTATGACTTTCTTTTGTTCTTTTTATTGTATGTTCAGATATTACAACCTTGTTAAATTGGTGTGTCTTAACGATTGAGGTTATGCAATGTAAGTTGATTAATTTTTTTCTTCAAGAAGTCTTATGTAATGGAGTTTATTTTTTGTTTTCTCAAAAAATGTGCTGAAAAGGGTTTACGTTGATTGTTTTCTTTTTGGTCAAACTAGTCTGAAGTCAAGAACCCGTTACATGCAGTGTTCTTGTTATGCTAAATCATTTATTGGAAATGTTAAAAAGTATTTTTTTGTGACTTTTTTTTCTATTTCTTGTCATTTTTCATAAAGATTAGATTTTTATTGCAAATAATAAAAATAATGTTTGTTTTACTCTTTGGTGGTGTTATCGATTTCTGTGAATAATGGGTGTCAGTTCTTAAATTGATGAGATATACCTTTTTCCCCTTTTCTTTAGTATGAGGTTTTGTGAAAGTAAAATTTTCTCTGTCATGCAGGCATGTGTGGCTTCCAGAATTGATTCATAGAGAGAATTGGTAAGAGATTTTTCTGTTATGTGGAAGCCATTCAAAATGCTGATTTGATTTTCCTTCAATTTTTGTTTCTTTCCTCAGTAGTTTGCTAATCCTTGTTGTGTCTTTGCTTTACATGTATTGTATTAGGTAGTTTATTTTATTAGAAAGCAGCAATGGATGTGGTTTTGACCTTAGGAAGAGGAGACACTAATTATGTTGATGAGACAAAAATAACTGAAGACACCATCTTGACTGAAGAAGCCCCGGAGAAGCTTGAAGGCTGTAAGATATTGGTTTTGAACATATAATCTCATTTATCCACTCTGTTATGTTATGTGTGATGGTTGTGAAATTTTCTTCTTGTAGTTATATTCTGTATGGAAATCTGGTTTTCTACTTTTGTATAGGTTCTTAAATTAGTTAGAGCATCTCCAATGGTGATATAAGCAACCCACTTTGGGCTCTTAAGGCTTTGTTTGAGAGTTAGGAGGGGAAGAGAAGGAAAGAGATTCAAGGGGAAGGGAGGGGAAGGAAAGGGAGGAAAATGAGGGAAGTTCCTTCCTCCTTGTTTGAGAGTTAAAAATATATTAAGAGAGGAAAATGGAGAGTTAATAAGATGTTAAATGTGAAAATTATATAATTTAAATGTAAAAATATATTAAAAATATATTTTAATATATTTTTGAATTTATAGTTGGGGTAGGATAGTAATTTTATTACTTTTCCTTCTAAAAACCCCCAAATCAGGGGAACAACAATTTTAATGGTTTGGAAGAATTCAGAGAAGTTTTAAAACTCCTCAAATTCTTTTCCTCAAAAATTAAAACTCCCAAACAAGGAGGTGTTACTACCCAAACCTTTCTCTTCCCTCCCTTCCCCTCTAAAATCCCTCTCCCAAACAAAGCCTAAGTGAATCCAAAGTGGGTGGTCCTACTATGTCACATCACATTTAAGCAATCCACATTTTTATACTTTTTTATGTATTTAATTTCGTTTCACCATTAAATTATTATTATTTTTTTTATTCATTATCAACTTTCTTATATAAGTTGTGCTTAAATTTGAGCAATTCATCCTGCAGTTAGATCATCTTTAATAGGGAGAAAAATTAGGAACTTTTTCTTAGTTTACATTGAGAGTGGGATTATTTTGTGCACACATCTTTAATTTGTAGAGCTTAGATATCTTCTGTAGATTTCATGATTCTGATATATGACCATTTTATCAGCATGAAAATATGATGTTTCAATGTGGACATTTGGTGTATGTCTCTTATTTTTGTTTGGCATTCATATGTCTGAAATTTTTTATAGATGTTAGATTAATCCATGCAATTACTTCCCCATAGGTTCTTGATTCATGTGTAGAATAGTAGAAGAGGGCTTATGTTTATGCATTATTTATGTTGCTTCATTGTATGCTGGTATCTTTAGTTGCTTCTTCATCTTCATCTTATAATTTGCTGAATGTTTGTGAATTCATTGGCTACTGTTTAATATGGTTAATACACAAGCATGGCCTTGTGATTTCCATTGGTTAGCTACAAATTACTGATCTTTTTGCACTTTATTTTTCCCTTCATAACAGGCTTTGATTATAGAGATCGAAGAAAAAGTAAGTACCTGTCTTACCCATACATTGGACCAAACCAAAAGGATTTTCCAGCTGAAACTGAAAATTTGAAGACACCATGTCCTTCTCAGAAAGCAAGGGCTTCAAGTGTCACTATTAATCCTTTAAATGGATCTTATTCATATGCTAAATTGGGTAGCAAGAGGTTCCGAAATAGCTGGTACAAAAAATTCATCAGCTGTAATACTATGCCCAGCCATAACAATTTCATGAATGTATCTTCAGAAGAATTACTTTCAGGACTTTGTTCTACAGCTGTTGATTGTATGTTTCCAGTTGGGAATAAGAGCTTTGATTTAGTTGAGTGGTTCTTTTGCAGATATAGAGTATTTAACTATCATGATGAGGCTGAACTTGCTACTTCCCAGGTTAATGCAAAAGAAGAAAAGTTCGGAAAACCTGTGAGTAATGATTTGCTGGATACCAAAAGTAAGAAGAGAAAGACCAATAGAATGGAAATTGCAGTTAGGCGTAAGAGAAAATCACTGTCTGGCCTATCAGATGTGAATGTAGACACTTCTAATGGTGACTCTCAAAGGCCTGGGAGAAAACTGAATCAAAAGAGGAAGGGTGAAGAAGTAACTTCAGTACATAAACTGCAAAATGTTGAGATAAATTTTTTTGGGGGAAGCAGCAAATACAGCTCAGCTCCTCAAGCTGCACAAAATTTGTGTTGCCTTGTGTCTGAAGGAAAGGCTGAGCACAATCAGAGGGAAAAGATAGAGGCACAAGAGCATCAAAGTGCTCAAATTAATTCAGTGTATACAGATGCAAACAGGCTTAACTACAGTTCGCTGGTAATAGATTTGCAGTTTACACCCCCTGCTATACCTGTTGATATTCCTAAGAGAAATAGAATTGAAAATAAGGAAGAACTAGTTTTATTAGCTTCAAATCCAGAGTCACGTGTTTCCCAAGAAGGACCTCTTGGGAGTATTACTGATCATAGCTTGTTGGTTAGTACTAAGGCTGAGGTTGGTACTGTCATGGTAAATAAAACAGGGTTGATGAATAGCATGGGGAAAGCAACAGGAGTGCATCTCAATACTAAACTTGCTGTTGGAGTGCCTCTCAATAGCATGGGGAAAGCAGCAGCAGCAGCAGCAGCAGCAGGAGTGCATCTTAATACTAAACTTGTTGTAGAGAAAAAAGGGTTGAAGAATAGCATTGAAAAGCCAGCAGAAAAGCCTCTCTATACTAACTTTTCTACAGGGAAAACAGGGCTGAAGAATAGCATGGAGAAGGCAGCAGAAAAGCCTCTCTATACTAAAGTTGCTGTAGAGATACCTGATTTGAACGGTACTGGCGCTGAATGCAATTCAATCAGCACAGAATTTGATTCTCTAAATTTCATTTCACCTGAATTTCAATCGGAGCAGTCAAGAAGCTTTTCTGCATGTTCAAGAACTACCAAAACTACTACTTGCAATAGACTGGATGACAATGGAGAATCACTCGGAACCTGTGTTCTCCTAAAATTTGCCCCTGTTGCCTATATCCCATCAAAAGAAGATTTAATGACAACATTTTGCCGGTTTGGTCCCTTGAAGGCGTCTGAAACCCAGTTGTTAAAAGACACTGGTAGTGCTCAAGTTGTTTTTGTCAGCAGCGAAGATGCTGCAGCTGCATTTCATAGTATAGAGCAGAACAACAAATTTGCCTTTGGTTGTACTCTTGTTGATTGCAAGCTCCATCATCTTTCTGCCACCTGTCCACCTGTTGAGCAACTTGTGACCTATGCCCAACCAACTGGGTTTATGGCGATGCCTGGTGTGATGAGCCCTACTCAACCCACCATGTCTATGGCAATGCCCGGTGTTACCCCTACCCAACCAATTGGATCTATAGCAATGCCTGGTGTGACGCCAACCCAGCAGCCAACTGGGTCGATGGCCGTGCCCGGTGTCACCCATATCCCACCAACTGGGTCAATGCCAATGCCTGGTGAGACACCTCCTTCCCTTCAGTTCATTAAGCAGAACTTGCAGATGATGACATCAATCCTGGAGAATTCAGGGAGCAGTCTTTCCCCCAAGACGAGAGCCAAACTGGATTCTGAAATTAAAAACCTTATGAGAAAGGTGAATTCCAGGACCTAGGTCCGAATACTGTGGTCTTGGAAGCTTTTCTTTCTGAATTTATCATGGAAGTAGTTAAGTAGATTAGAGTAGTCAGGGTTTATGTTCTAGTCCTCTTTTCAGTGCTTGTACTGGACTGCTGGTGGACTTTCCTCCCAATTCTTTGACTTCTGCACAATTCATTTGAATGACTCAAGGATATTTTATGCATGAATGTCATTTGATTCAATATCATTCAGTGCTTACCAAGTCTTTCATTTGTATATATGCTGATGATATATTAAAGGTCAAGCTAAGTTTCAACAATATCCCAATTAGTCATTGAGAAATTTAGTTAAAGGAATATTAGTCCTTGATGATACAAAAAACTCATTTAGTTCCTAAAAGTAAAATAAAAAAAAAAAAATGTTAGTCCTTAAGCATCGGATGTATTAGCGCTATTTATTGATTTCTTTTTTAGTTTTTATTGATTTATGTGATATTTTTATATTACCAATAATTAATGTGTCTGTCCTCAAATTATTATTGAAGGATTAAGGTCCGGGGTTTACAATTTACTATAGTAGCAAATATATATTGTGATTGTGTTCTTAAATGAGATAATTAGCTGACATGAGAAAATTAAATTTAATACTTTTAGTTCTTACCGTGGTCATAAGATGCTTCCATGGATTTGTAATAGCTAAACGCCATTTGATCCGAATGATGTACGGTGTGGGTACTGTCGATTTTTTTTATTAAAAAAAATAGATAAATTTTTTAATTTTAATTGTGAAGTTTATTATATACTAAATTTTAAGCCCTTATGATATTATGATTCAATTAAATTATATATTATTTATATTTATAAAAACATATATGTACATAAATAAAATTAGTTTTAAAAATATATAGAAAAATAAAATATTTTTAAGTAATTAATTTTTAAAATTCAAGAAAATTGAGAATAAGTATTAATATAATATTCAATGTTATTATTATAACATTTATATATTTGTATATGCAATGTTATTAAAATCGGTTCGGTCATTGAACCGGTCGAGGTAGTGGGTCAGTGGATCAGTGGTCCAACCGGTGGGTCAGTAATTGAACCGATTTGGCCCGGTCTATATTAAAATTTCAAATTATATATAAGTTTATAAATAAAACTAACATTATTTGATTAAAAAAAAAATCATTCATACTTCAAAATCCAAATTTTCAAAATAACAATTGAAATAAAAGTTGATACCACAAGTCCACAAATATTAATAAGTCTTGAAATGAAAACACAAATAACATCAAGCCATCAACATGACAACATCCATAAATCATAATTTATATCCAAGGAGCGAATGTAGGGTCAAGTTCAGGTAATCATTCTTCATCAAAAGAATGAGGCTCTTCACCAATATTGTTTTCATTTGGATTAACATCTTCCATGGTGTTGTCGGGTAATTGTGGCACTGACACATCATCATCCTCATCTTCATCTAGATTTAATTTATCTATGACAACATTATTATAAATTCAAATTAGCAATTAACATAAGTACATAACATAAGTGTTACCTAATAAATACTAATGTTATTAAGAAACAATACCAATATCATCTAATGTTGGTTGGATGGACATATTTGCAAGATCATTACGTAAAGCTTCCAACTCTTCACGAGTTAAGAATGGTGGTGACTCCTCCAACACCCAATCAGAATGGTCATCAAGGGTTTCCAAATTGATTGGGTCATAATTTTGTTGCCTTAGATGATTCCTAAATAAATTGATCAAAATGCTCATATATCAACAATTAAAAAAATCAACCAAAATAGACAAACAATCAAACCATAATGAATATAATGATACCTTTGTTGTAACCTCAAGTTATAACGAACATAAACAAGGTCATTAAGCTTTTGATGCTCTAGCCTATTCCTTTTTTTTTTGAATGGATGTGCTCAAATACACTCCAATTTCTTTCATAACCCGAAGCACTACAGGTTTGACTTAAAACACGAATAGCCAATTTTTGTAACTCTGGAGCACTACATCCATAACAATCCCACCATTGATCTTGAATAAAACATATAAGTAAATAAATCAAATATATATTTAGGTAGATAAGATAAATAACAAATTAATAATCTTATCAAAGTATGAAACACTAAATTTACCTGGCATGACTGTGTTTCGTTCACGTATTGCAGCTCGTCTTGCAAAATCTCCTTCTGAATTTTTATATATCCTCATGCCTTCATTTAACTTATCTTGCAACTCAAGATCTCCATGTGTATACCTATCAATGAGTTCCAAAATGCCAGATTGTGTGTTCCTATGCTTCTCAAATTCTTCAGCGTTGAATCTACAAGCTGGATTTAACCAATAACCAGTTGCATGTAGATCTTTGTGAAGCTGTAAATCCCAACGCCTATCAAGGACCTCCAAATAAGGCTCCACTTTCCTCTTATTTCTCTTAAACCTCTTCACCATCTCTTCTCTGGCCTTATACATAGCCTGGTAAAGAAAACCCATGGCAGGTTTATCTTCACAGTCAACAATACGTAACACACGAACTAATGGCTCTGTAAGCTTTACAATATCAACACACTCTTTCCAAAAACTAGAGTCCAAGATTTGTTCCACAAATCTTTTAGCCTTTGAGTCTTGGGCATAAGTTGAGGTTGTCCAGTCCCTAGATTTCACCATAGCCCTTGAAGCATCCTTCTGGGCCAATATGCTTTGCAAGGCAATGAAATTAGTTGCAAACCGAGTTGGAGCTGGACGGAGTATATCTCTTCCACCTGTGTGTTGTCTCATCAAGAATAATGCATAACAATGATTATATATGTACTTAGTAATTTTTGAGGCATGTGAAACAATGTCACTTACTTCCTCAAATTTACCAAAGTCTTGCAACATCAAATTGATGCAGTGAGCAGCACAAGGAGACCAATATAATTTAGGAAACTCTTTTTCTAATAACCTACCAGCAGCAACATAATTTGCAGCATTATCGGTCACAATGTGAACAACATTTTCTACTCCAACATATAGCACCATCTCCTTGAAAAGCTTAAACAACATTTCAGCAGTTTTAGAAGCATAGGAAGCATCAACTGACCTTAAGAAAACAGTCCCTTTAGGACAATAAACAAGAAAATTAATCAAAGTTCTCCTAGAGCGGTCAGTCCATCCATCAGCCATCAGAGTACATCCAGTTTCCTTCCAAACTTCTCTGTAACTATCAACAAGCTTTTTCACTTCATCAACCCACATATTTAGCAAAGGACCACGAATTCTATAAAAATTTAGGGCTTTATACCCTGGACTCATGCTACTAATAGCATCAATCATAGGTTGATAATATGTCGAGTTAACTGCATTAAATGGCACTGAAGCATCTATCATCCATTTTACAATGGCTTTGTTACACTTTTCTACTATTTGCTTATTTTGCAAGACACTCTTCAAGCTAGGTTGAGATCCAGGAGTTGTTCTAGGCATGAAATAATCATTTACATGATGAATGTTCTTCCCTTTTTGGGACTTGGAAGAAATTGATTTTTGGGTTCCACATTTCACAGGGTCTTCATCCATTTCAAATGTATGACTTTCATTTGATGGTTCCTGCACTTTTCTTTTCTTGTTTTTTTCAATTTGTTCAAGTAATTGCTTCATTTGATGTTGAACATCAGCAGAAACCTTCTTGCAAGCTTCTATTTGGCCCTTTTATCCAGCCAAGTGAGCCTTAAACCTATTAATACCACCTCCCTTAACAAGTTTATCACAATACATACACATGATTATCAATTTCGAACCATCCTCATTAATTTGTTTACAATGTCCCCAAGCTGGATCACTTTTCCCTCTAACATTCTGAGAAGCATTTGGAGTAGATGCTTCTTGAGATGATGGGGTTTCAATCTCTTCCATCTTCAAGTCTAAATGCAAATACATCAAATGACAATTAAGTAATTAACCAATTAACCCAAATAAGAATATAAACTATAAAGTATAAAATAAACTCATGCTGAATTGACCATACATGAGAAAACATCAAAAGTTAAAACTAAAACAAACTTGATAAGTAATCATACGAAAGGTAAAAACAAAAATACAGCTTTGAGGCAATTCTTAGGAGTTAGGATCTTTAATGCTATTTTATAATCTGAACAGAATTGAAGTTCCACACTAACAAGCCAATATTCAATTATATAATATTTATTAACATAGTATCTTTTTAAGGCAATGAATCCATTTAACGAAAATCCATTTATTTTGTAGGAATTCTGTCACAATCAGAGTATTAAAAGTCAATGAAACCATTTAATTTAACTAACAAAATTTGGTAGTATTTTATTGTTTCATATACAGCTTTGACTAGTATTAACTTCAATTGAAAAACCTCCAAATCTAGGCTTATCTCGTGACTAAATGTAACGCCTCCTTTTACTTTCTCGTATTCGATTGATTTTAAATGAAATCTCGTTTCCACTTTGTATTAGAAGTATCTTAGTTATAGATTTCATAAAATATTTCTTTCTTCTTGCTTCGATTTTACAATTTATTTGTAACATAAACGATTCTCCCTCACCATGGTTTATTTATAAAGTACAGTCCATGATGCAATCCAA
>PYAF01001357.1:8195-28630 GCA_007407185.1 Glycine tomentella | reverse complement strand
AGATGCAATGCATGAATGATTATCAATGGTATGCATATTAGGAACTTGGATCATCAGAAGGCTTCCTTTCCTTTTACATTAAATCACAATTTGATCTTCAAGCCTTCAAACCTTCAAGCATGTTGAAAGCCAAAACTTTTCCAAGTCTTTGCAAGTCTCTAATCTTCAAAAAACTCCCCCTTAGTTCAGCAATCTTTCAGATCAACATCTTTTTGGAGAAAGAGTTGTGTTTTGTTAATCAACTCTCTCTTATTTAGTCTTTGGTTTTATGTTGATATGTAATTTCAGGTGTATATACACGTAAAGCTAAAGGAAGTTCTGACATGTGGATGACATGTACTAATTTAATATATATGTATAATGTGTTTAAATATGTAATTGTAGTATATGTATGACAATTGTATTATCGCGAAAAGTCTACTATCATTTTCATAATCAAATTAATGAAGTTTGATTAAAAATTGAAGTTGCACGATTAAGAGTTAGTGATATCGTAGCGACGAGGCGGGTCGTTACATTAGTGGTATCAGAGCTAGGTTTAACCCTTTTCGGCCGATGAGTTATGAGTCTGCTATGTTTCTCTGTGCATGTTGTGTTGCTTGTTCAATGTCTGATGTTTGGAGTAATTGACTATTTTAATGGTTGATTGAGTTGTTTGTGTTTGAGATTTGCTTACATTGTTGTGATGCATATGTTGTGGAGGTTTATTGGTGTGGTTATGAGATGTTTGCAATTCTGATGTCTGTTATACCATAAGTTCCAATGCCTGGTCACGAGTTATCAGACTGGCCATCTGGATAATTTGTGAAGTGCAAAGGAACATTATGGCAAGCAGTCAGGAATACAAATAGTAAATGATAAGTGTTAATGTCTCGAGGGAGAAGTGTTGTAGATGATTGATTTCTCGAGGCATCAACCCTCTATAGTGATTAAGTGGGTGTAGAATTGTATTATTCTTTTGTTGTGTGTATCCCTTCCATGTTTTCACTTCGTGGTGTGCGTAGGAAGTGATGGCTGGTAGGAATGATCGTGCGATAGCTGATGCTCTCCAAGCCTTAGCTCAGGCCTTGGGGAATTAGAATAGAGGAGAAGCTGTTGGAGCTACTGAGTATCAAGGGTTAGACCGCTTTCAGCGAAATAATCCCCCTACTTTCAATGGAGGATACAACCCTGATGGTGCTCAGAATTGGTTACGGGAGATTGAGAAGATCTTCCGAGTTATGGCATGTCCAGAGGAGCAGAAGGTTGCTTTTAGCACCTACACTCTAGTAGAAGAAGCAGAGTATTTGTGGGAGAATACTCGCCAATGCTTGGAGGCATAAGGTCAAGCTATGACCTGGGAATGCAGCTAAGTTTGAAGAGTTGGTTAGGTACTTTCCTCATTACCAAGGAAGAGATGGCGAAAGTTCTAAGTGTGTGAAGTTTCTGAATGGCTTGCGACCTGAGGTGAAGCAAGCAGTGAATTATCAAGGTGTTCGTCAGTTCCCTCTTTTGGTTAACATGTGTAGGATATGGGATAAGGACTCTCGAGAAAGGGCAGCATATTATCAGAGTACAGGTCCAATGAAGAATAAGAAGATTGGGCCTTAGAATCGTGGAAAACCATACACAATCCCTCCTAAGCAATATGGTCATCGTCCTAATAATCAAAGAACTGCTACTATGGGATTTTCTGGTGGTAGTGGTAGCAGACCCACTACTTTTCCGACTCAAATCATTTGCTTCAAGTGTGGTAAGCCAGGACATGTCTCTTCAAACTGTGTAGATAGAGACTCGATCTATTACAACTGCAAACAGAAGGGTCACTTTAGAAGGGATTGCCCATATCTCAAGAAAGAGCAAAATGGTGGAGACCTGAAGGACCAAACCGAACATCCAAGAGCCGCGAGAAGAGTCTTTACTCTTACTGGTGCTGAAGCTTCGAAATCTAAAGATCTAATTCAAGGTAAATGTTTCATAAATGAGATTATGTTACTTGTGCTTTTCGACTCCGATGCGACCCATTCGTTTATATCTCATTTGTGTGTGGAGAAACTTAAACTTTCTGTGTCTTCTTTGAGTGGTGATCTTGTGGTAGAAACCCCAACTAGTGGTTCTGTTTTGACTTCTGATGTGTGTTTGAATTGTCTTGTAGAAATTTCTGGTAAAAAATTCTATGTTGATCTAATTTGTTTGCCTCTCAGCCAAATTGATGTTATTCTGGGTATGGACTGGTTATCTTCCAACCATGTTTTGTTGAACTGTTTTGATAAAATTTTGGTGTTTGGTGATCCTGAAGTGACTAATAATGGGTTGTTTATCTCTGCCAACCAAATTGTGTCATCTTTGAAAGAGAATGCTCAAGTATACATGATCTTGTCTAACCTGGAAGTAGAGACCAAGATTTCTCTAGGTGACTTCCCTATTGTTAGAGAGTTTCCAGGAGTGTTTCCTGAGGATATATCCGGCTTATCGCCTGAGAGAGAGATAGAGTTTTCTATAGATTTAGTACCTGGTGCTGGACCCATATCCATAGCCCCTTATAGGATGTCTCCTATAGAGTTAGTTGAGCTTAAGAAACAGTTAGAATATTTGTTGAATAAGCAGTTTGTGAGACCTAGTGTGTCTCTATGGGGAGCACCAGTGTTGCTAGTAAAGAAGAAAGATAGAACCATGAGGTTGTGTGTAGACTACCGTCAGTTGAATAAGGTAACGATTAAGAACAAGTATCCTTTGCCTAGAATAGATGGCCTTATGGATCAGCTGGTAGGAGCTTGTGTGTTTAGCAAGATAGATCTTAGGTCGAGTTACCATCAGATCTGAGTGAAGTCTGAGGATATTCCAAAGACTGCCTTTAGTACCCGTTATGGTCACTACGAGTATTTAGTCATGCCCTTCGGTGTGACTAATGCCCCTAGTGTGTTTATGGATTATATGAATAGGATCTTTCACCCCTATCTTGACAGTTTTGTAGTGGTATTCATAGATGATATTCTGGTATATTCTAAGACCAGAGAGGAGCATGAGGAGCACTTGAGAATTGTGCTGCAAACTCTTAAGGATCGACAACTTTATGCTAAGTTGTCCAAGTGTGAGTTTTGGTTGGAGAAAGTGAGTTTCCTAGGACATGTGATATCCCAAGGTGGTATAGCTGTAGATCTTTCTAAGGTAGAAGCTGTTCTTAAGTGGGAAAGCCCTAAATCTGTGTTTGAGATTAGGAGTTTTCTGGGTTTAGCAGGATACTACCGGAGATTCATAGAAGGTTTCTCCAAATTAGCCTTATCGTTGACCAAGCTGACTCGTAAGGATCAAGTTTTTGTGTGGAATGACCAATGTGAGCATAGCTTCCAAACTCTTAAAGAGAAACTGACGACAGCGCCTGTGTTAGTTTTGCCTAACCTAAGAGAACCCTTTGAGGTGTATTGTGATGCATCAAAGATGGGTTTGGGAGGAATGTTGATCCAGAATGGCCAAGTAGTGGCCTATGCTTCTAGGCAACTCAAGACGCATGAGAGGAATTATCCTACCCATGATTTGGAGTTAGCTGCTGTAGTATTTGCTCTTAAGATATGGAGGTACTACCTTTTTGGCTCTAAGTTTAAAGTGTTTAGTGATCATAAAAGCCTTAAGTATTTGTTTAGTCAGAAAGAGCTGAATATGCGTAAGAGGAGATGGTTAGAGTTACTTAAGGATTATGATTTTGAGCTTAGCTATCATCCTGGCAAAGCCAATGTAGTGGCTGATGCTTTGAGTAGAAAGTCCTTGCATATATCTGCTTTGATGGTTCGGGAATTGGACCTCCTAGAACAGTTTAGAGACCTTAGCCTGGTGTGTGAGGTAACCCCTAACAGTGTAAGACTAGGAGCTTTGAAGATTACTAGCAGTTTGCTAGGAGAGATCAGAGAGGGCCAGAAGTCAGATCCTTTTCTGAAGACTCAGTTAGAAGCCATAGTGGCAGGAAAAGATAGTAGTTTTCATGTGGGATCAGATGGAGTCTTGAAGTTTCAAGATAGAATTTGTGTTCCCAATGTATCTGAGCTTAGGAAAATGATTTTGGAGGAAGGACATAGGAGTAGTTTGAGTATCCACCCTGGTGCCACCAAGATGTATCAAGATCTCAAGACAATGTTTTGGTGGCCAAACATGAAGAAAGAGGTTAGTGAGTTTGTATATGCATGTTTAATCTGTCAGAAGGCTAAGATAGAACATCAGAGACCCTTAGGAAAGTTGCAACCCTTAGAGATACCCCAGTGGAAGTGGGATAGTATCTCCATGGATTTTGTTGTAGGACTGCCTAGAACCCCGAGAGGTTTAGATTCTATCTGGGTTATTGTTGACAGATTGACTAAATCTGCTCACTTTATCCCCATTAATATTAGATTTTCCTTAGAAAAGTTGACCTCCTTGTATATTAATGAGATTGTCAGATTACACGGTGTGCCGTCTAGCATAGTATCTGACAGAGATCATAGATTCACCTCTAGATTTTGGGAGAGTTTGAACAAAACTTTGGAAACCAAGCTTAGGCTAAGTTCAGCATATCACCCTCAAACTGATGGTCAGACTGAGCGGACCATTCAGTCTCTAGAGGACCTTTTGAGGGCGTGTGTTTTAGAACAAAAGGGCAGTTGGGAGAGTTTTCTGCCATTAATAGAGTTTACCTATAATAATAGTTTTCATTCTACCATTGGTATGGCTCCCTATGAAGCTTTGTATGGTAGGAGGTGTAGAACACCCTTGTGTTGGCTAGAACCTGGTGAGAATCTCCTTTTAGGACCTGAAGTGGTACAACAAACTACAGAGAAGGTCAAGTTGATCCAAGAGAGAATGAGAACTGCTGAGAGTAGGCAGAAGAGTTACCAAGACAAAAGGAGGAAAGACCTAGAATTTGAGGTTGGGGATCATGTATTCTTGAGAGTTACTCCGTAGACTGGGGTTGGCAGAGCATTGAAATCTCGAAAACTCATACCTCGTTTTATTGGTCCCTTCCAAATTCTCAAAAAAATTGGCCCAGTAGCATATCAAATTGCATTACCTCCTTCCCTTTCTAATCATCATAATGTCTTCCATGTGTCCCAACTCCGTAAATATGTTCATGATCCTTCTCATGTGATCATGTTAGATGACATTCAAGTAAAGGAAAACTTAACATATGAAACAATGCCTTTGAGGATCGATGATCGACAAACGAAGCACCTAAGAGGAAAAGAAATTCCTTTGGTCAAGGTGATCTGGGGAGGTACGTCAGGGGAGTATGCAACTTGGGAACTAGAGAGTCAGATACAAGAAGCCTATCCAGCATTGTTTGAATCAGGTAAATTTCGGGGACGAAATTTCTAAAAGGGTGGGAGAGTTGTAAGACCCTGAAATTTTGATAAATTGAAAATAGATGTTTAATGTGATTGTTGTGTTATTTGATTGTTTGATAAGTTTGTATTAGTTGAATGATTGTTGTGTAAATTATCCTTGTGCTATTGCTTGGTGTAGATGTCAAGTTATGTGGAGTTTGTTTGAGCTGCGTTGAACCCTGGTCAAATTGGTGTGATCGGAATTTCAAAATGATGTCTTTTGATGTAAACTCCCAAAATACCTATTTAGCCTTTTTTTTTTTTAAATTTGAGTGGGTATTTGACCCCAAATGTTAACATTGATCTTACCTTGGAAATCTATATTAAATTGTTTTCGATTTGGTATATAGAGCTCCGCTAAGCTGCAATAGGGATAACTCCTGGTTAGGTAAGAGGAGTTTATTATTTTGGCGATAGTTTAGATACCATAGTTGGGGGCCAGGGAGTCCAACTATGAAGATAACTGCCTATCCCTGCTGTGTGCTGGTTTTCAAGAAAAACTACGTTTTTAACTCAATGGGATGCGATGTATTTATGATTGATATGTGTTTGTTCTTGTGTGTGCTCGTTTTCAAGAAAAATTGTTTTTAACTAATGGGATGCGATGAATTGGCTTGTTGATGGATAAAACTGTGAATGATATTGTTGTTGTAATGATTGGATTTTTTGGGAAAAGTCTTAATTACAGAGGAGACTCTGCCTAAAATTTTATAATATGTTTTCCTATATAATTCTTTATTAAATTTTTAAATGGGCATAAGAGTGTGTTTTATATTGTAGTCCTCCTCTTTAATTTAGAATTTTCCTAAAATACCAATCTCGTGGTAATATGGATTGTGAATGAATGAAGTGATATTGATGCCATTGATAATATTGAAATGATTATTGATGTGTTGGTGATGATTGAATGAGACATTGATGATGTGTTTGATGATGTATAAATGATATAATGATGATGTGGTTTATGATGTTTAAATGAGATGATGATGAAATGGATGTTGATGTTTAAATGAGATAATGTTGATGTAGTTGATGATGTTCAAATGAGATGATATTTATATGCATGATGATGATATTGAGATGATATGATGTTGAGATTGATAATGACATTGATGAGAGATAATGTTGATGTGAACAATGTTATTGTGTGTGGATATACATGGATACCCATGGGGGTGTATGACGGGTTACCCTTGTGAGGAAGGATTTGTTCTTAGCCAGGTCATACATTGATGGTGCCCATGGTTGTAGGCTGTGTATGTACACGTGGGATGCAATGACCGGTTGGTTACCCTTGCGAGGATGGATTTGTTCCTGGCCACGGTCAGCACATCGGTGAGCCCACATTGGTTTGTTATGTATGTACATGGGGGATGCATGGCGGGTTACCCTTGTGAGGAAGGATTTGTGTTAGGATTTTTACGGCAAGCGCACCGTTTTATCATTGCAAGTTACAAATTTGTAAAAGTTCGTCTCCACAGGGATTTGAGTTTACGTTGGTTGGTTTAAATTGTTACCAGTTTAGTAGTTATATACAGATGATAAAAAAAATGGAGATTCATTTTTGTTGTTGTTGTTCGTTACGTAAAGTAAAAATTGGGGAAAATAAATAAACGATTACGGAAAGTAAATAAACGAGTACATATCAAGGAAGTGTAGGATTGGATTTCGTCTTTCTTATCCCTTTAATTGATTTTACCTATGCATTTTCTATTCTTATTGCCGCACACGTTTAGGTAACCTTAATTCGATTCCTCGCAATTAAGTCCTAAGGATATTTTACTAAATATTGATCCCTCACATATTTAATTAAATACCCTAGCATTAAGCTTCTAATCACGTGTTTTGTGCGATCAAAACATTAAGCCTTATTCCTAGCAACTTAATGTAGTGAGTGATTTAATTCAGTTCAAACCCTAAATTTACTTTCCAGTCTCCTTTAGGGTTAAATTCATGAAACTAGCGATTAATTAGAATCAAGCATTAAGCGTAGAATAAAATCACCAATAAGGAATAGAACAATGCATAAATAATTAAAAGAGCATAGGGATAAGAGGAGTACGTCCAATCCTTAGGAAAGTTTAAGCGAACATTGGCAGAACCTCCTCGAGAGAACCACTGACTAAGCTCGTCATCGATCCTCTTTTCGGCAGAATCTCTTTATGCAATTCACTCTTTTTCACTTCCCTAAGTTTCTACACTACCTAGGAACTAAGAACAAGCTTAAGTATGAATAAACAGGTGAAAGGGGAGAGAAAAGCCGTGGAATGAATGAATCTACCTCCAAAATTCGTCCATATATATAGGTTTTGTGGACCTGGCTGCTTTGGTCGCCCAGGCCACCATTTCCTTCACAAACTGGGCGCCTGGGCGAGCTAAAGTGATTTCTTAGAACTTGTTACTCGCCCAGGCGAGTGAAATAGGCATAAACTGGTCGCCTGGGCGAGCTTAAGGCTTAGTCATGAAGAAACCTTTGGGCCTTGGTGCTTCTGGGCCTGATTTGCTTGTGGGACTTCATTCTTTGCTTAGTTCACTCCCAGCTCTTGGTTTTCGCAAGCTTGATTCTTCTGTAACCTTTTAAACCTAGCAAAATTTAAAACATTCGATTGGACGAAATCTTTTCAAAATATAAAATCATAACTCAGCTTAATATAACCATCAATTAACTAGGTTTCTAGGGTTAACTTGTGAATAAATCAATTAAAATAACGGATAAGTGCCATATTTTTATCCTATTTTTACTAAAATGTGGCACTTATCAACTCTCCCCAACCTAGAATCTTGCTTGTCCTCAAGCAAAGGTAAAGATATCATGCTTTGACAAGAATCAACTTAATTTTTGATCAGAACAGACTTTTCAAAAAGTAGTTAACCTTGATACTTTGAGAAAACAAAATGATGGATTTTCATGAAATCAAAATGAGGTTAGAGTCAAATTTACACTTCATTTAAAAAAGACCTCAGAGGAAACATTTGACTGATATCAAACAGAGGAAAACCTCTTAATAAGTGTTTAATTCTCCCACAGGTAAGTGTTTACTCTCACATCTATCACTGATATATCATAGATAAATTTTGCAGTTCATTTTCCATCAAATCATAATACATACTCATCATGGATCATTAGGTCTTTTATGGCTGGGCTTGGCTAAAAAGAAATCTTAGTTTTTCTGGATATTCAAATGACCTTGAGAGTAGGAGAGCAAAAATAGAAATAGAGACATTTAGATCATTACCTCCTATTCCTTTTCTCTTTTTCCAAGATATCTATTTTCTCATTTTTATTTTTCTTTTTCACCCATTCTTCTCATCACAAGGAATTTTATTTCCTTTTTATTTTTCTTTTCTTTTATTTCTTTTTCTTTCTTTTTCTTTTTCAATAATAGCACATAACCATTGCTAAAATCCTTTTCATAACATAAACTATCTAAAAGAAATTTTCCATCACAAATCATTCCCTTTTTGCTCTCCTAACCTTAGGTAAGGTATGGAATTCCTATCCTAGGTTAGGGTTTCAATAAAATGTCAACTGTTAAGGCTCAAAGGGGTTTGCAAGGGTTAAATCATTTAATATATTTAGGATAGCTTTTTTGGCCAGTGGCTTATAACATGTTTAAAAAGAAAGACGGCCTAAATCATATCCATGAATTATATGCTTATGACAATTAGAAATTCATGCAAAATTACTATATATCATATCAGTGAGATCTCTCAATGTATAATGTTTGTTTGGATGCACACACTCACTTGAGCTCCAGGTCTGTTTTCATGTTTTCAATCAAATCATTTGTTTTCCATTGAAGTTATTTATCAATTTCCATGTAAAAAGACTTTTACCTTAATTTGATTTTTCTGAAAAAACCATTTTGTTTTTTGTTTCTCAAGGTTTTCCTACAAAAACTTTATTTTTGTTATGTTCTGATTCTTAAAAGAAGTTTCAAAATAATTTTCTGTTGATTCTTTTCAAAACATCATATATCAAAAAGCAAAAACTTCCCTTTTTTATAGTTTTGTCCTAAATTACTATTTTATTTACACAATTATATTATACGCAAAAAAAAAAAACTATGTGAAACTTTCTCAAAAAGTGTTTCTTGTGTATACTACCAAAAATATTACCTAAATGTACACTGCTTCATCATAAGCTATATACGAAATATGTATAAAAATAATAACATAATTACTGTAATTCACCATCACTACCCATGTGCATCAAAAAATAACCATGACAGTGCATAAGCAAAGTAAACCAAAATATGTAAGTATGTAGAAAGCCATAAAGAAAGTGATAAATAAATCAAAAAGAGTGTCACAGATGTTGAAGGTCCGTAAGATATGCTGCCAGGTCTTGCTCCAGATCATCCGCCGCCTCTCCTCCTTCTGCTGCTGCTGTAGCTGCAGGGTCTTCAGCTGCAGGGTCTTGCTGGGCTGTGGAGCCTCCCACCTCCTCCTGAAAAATTGGCCTGTCCCCAGGCCATGCCACATGTGCTCTAAACTGATTGGGAGTAGGCCATGGGAACGGGTTAGGATCTTGTCAGTGCTGATGCAGTGTATAGTTGTAAAAACTCTCATTTAGCTGCATCTGTCCTCTGAAGTTGGCAGCTTGCTGATCCACTATATGCTGCATGTATGTGTGCATTTGGAGTTCCATTCTCTGCATGTGGGCAGAGATAGACTCCAAAGAAGCTGGCTCAGGAGCGAGCTGCTGCTCTACCTGTCTAGCTGAACAGTATTTTTCAATAAAAGCACGGTTAATAAGAGGGCGAATAGTCCTAGAGGGATGGACTTGGATTCCAAAAAGTGGACATAAACCAGTAATCAGAGCTGGGAATCCAAGAGCTCTATTAGCTCGCTCAGGGTCAAGAGGATGCCTAGGTGGCTCTAGGATAACAAACTGGTGGATAGCATCTGAAATGATCTGAGCCACATCTATGCTAAGCTGTGTCATGATACTATATGCTAGTTGACACTTAAGCATGGGAAGATCGGAATTGTGGTCACTAGGCATGATGTTACTTAGCAAGAAGGTCATCCATATCTGGGTAGTGGTGGTCATGTTAGTTCTCATTAATCTTACCCGATTACCTGAGACATTACGAGCAAAATCAGTACCTGGAATGCAAAGAAGTTATCTCATGGCCTCTTCATCAAAATCATTTCTTCTTTCCATGTACTCACAAAGGTGGCCTTCCGGGAGAACAAGTGGATTCCCTAAAAATTGATTTATGGCATCGGAGTCATAGGGAATCCATTGGCCTCTGACAAATGATCTTTTATCAAATAAGGCTCCTTCTAATGGCCAGGCGTTTGCATAAAACTCCAAAACGATCTCAGGGTCAAACTTTTGCAAAGGGGTAGCTAGTGGCCACCATCTTCTTCGGTCAAGTTCATCTACAAATTCAGTGTATTCATCATTAAACAATTGAACTCTCCGTTCTTTGAGGAAAGACCAATTTTTGATGGCTTCGAAGCGGAGTTGATATTCCTTGCTCCTAAACCATTGCTCATCATAAATGAAGTCCTCTTGTGGAGGTGCACTAGTCCCTTCATTGCGAGCTCTTTTGTGCTGGAGTTTCTTTGGGGCCATCTGAAATAATCACTCAAAAACAATTTTAGCATTTTAACAAGCATGGTGATAAGTGGCAGCCAATGTGACATCAAGATCTTTACACATGATTACACAATTCCTATATTTCTAGTTCTCAAGTTAAATCAAGGAATTCAATCTTATGCTTCCTTTATTGCAGAAACTTGAGCAAGAAAATTCAGTCTATGCTTTTCTTCATTGTATGCACAGCAACCATGTTTTTTGGTATAACACTCAATGCTGAAATTCCCTAAGTTATAGCTTTTGTAATTTAGTGCTTCACCATATCAAAATAAAAGGCCATGCACTTCACACAAATGCACAAATTGATGCTTCTATTTGAATGCTTAGGCCTAAGTTATGATCATGACAAACATGGAAAAATCAGCTTTGTGAACCATTAGTGTGTAACATAGAAACTGATTTCATTGTAGCAAAATAATAAACACCTAGTGTGTATAACATGTTGGACCTTAAAATGGATACTTTGACACATAGCTATACCAAAATTTTGCAAAGAAATGAGAGGGAGAAGTGACCAGTTCAATTATATACAACAATTTAAACAATCTCAATCGAGAATTAAATAACAAAACATTTTGTCCAGGATGAAAATTCCTTTTCAAAAGCTTTTTATCATGATAAAATTTAACTTTCTCTTTGTAAAGCTTCGAATTCTCATAAGATGAGAGCCTCATTTCTTCCAGTTGATGCAGTTGTAGCTTCCTTTGTTCACCTGCAAGGTTAATATCAAAATTAAAGAATTTTAAAGCCCAAAAAGCTTTGTGTTCCAATTCCACTGGTAAATGGCAAGATTTGCCATAAACTAACTGAAACGGAGTGAGTCCAGTGGGTGCTTTGAAAGCAGTTCGGTATGCCCAAAGAGCTTCATCAAGTTTCTGAGACCAATCCTTGCGTGACTGGGCAACTGTCTTTTCTAAAATTCTCTTGATTTCTCTGTTGGAAACTTCAGCTTGCCCATTGGTCTGTGGGTGATACGGAAAAGCTACTTTATGTCGAACACCATAATGCTGGAGGACCTTTTGAAGTTGAGCATTACAGAAATGTGATCCTCCGTCACTGATGAGTACACGCGGTGTTCCAAATCGAGCAAAAATATTTCTCTTCAAGAAGCGGATAACTGTTTTTGAATCGGCTTTTTGTACAGCTACTGCTTCAACCCACTTGGTCACATAGTCCACTGCTAACAAGATATATTCGTTAGAGTATGAGGATGGAAATGGACCAATGAAATCAATTCCCCAACAGTCAAATGCTTCAACTTCTAAGATATTTTGTAGAGGTATTTCATTTCTCTTAGAGATTCCTCCGGTCCTTTGGCAGTTATCACATCTCTGCACGTATTCATGGGCATCTTTAAACACTGTAGGCCAATAGAAACCTGCTTGCAAAACCTTAGCCGCAGTTCTTTCTCCATTATAATAATGCCCTCCATAAGGTGAGTTATGACAATGCCACAGGATGTTCCTTGCCTCTTCTTGGGTCACACATCTTCTCAAGAGGTTATCTGCACCAATCTTGAAGAGGTAAGGATCGTCCCATATAAAATACTTAGCATCACTGAGAAACTTCCTCTTTTGGTGCCAAGAATAATCTTCAGGGATTGCACCAACTGCCTTAAAATTAGCCATTACCTGCAAACCATGGCCTTTCTGAGATATGAAGGAGTTTCTCATCGAGGAATTCTTCTTGTATTTCTGGATCTGGGGAGGCTTCATTTGTGAGTCTGGATAAATGATCAGCCACATAATTCTTACACCCTTTCTTATCCTTTATTTCTAAATCAAATTCCTACAACAATAAAATCCATCGGATAAGTCTAGGTTTAGAATCAGTTTTAACCAATAAATACTTGATTGTGGCATGATCTGTGTAAATCACCACCTTTAATCCAATTAGATATGATCTAAATTTTTCCAAGGCATATACTATGGCAAGCAGTTCTGTTTCAGTAGTGGCATAATTAATTTGTGCATCATTTAAGACCTTGCTTGCATAGTGTATAACATGGAAAACTTTATTCTTTCTTTGTCCCAAAACTGCTCCCACCGCATAATCACTCGCATCGCACATAATTTCAAAATCAAGATTCCAATCAGGTGCGGTGATTACGAGGACGGAGATCAGTTTCTGTTTCAGAGTTTCAAAAGCTTGAAAGCAAGAATTATCAAACTGAAATGGGACTTCTTTGTTTAAAAGATTGCTAAGTGGTTTAGCAATTTTTGAAAAATCCTTTATGAACCGTCGGTAAAATCCTGCATGTCCCAAGAAGCTTCGAACGGCCTTGACGTTGCTTGGTGGAGGTAATTTCTCAATGACATCCACTTTAGCTCTGTCCACCTCAATGCCTTTCATGGAAATCTTGTGACCTAACACAATGCCTTCTGTCACCATAAAGTGACACTTTTCCCAATTTAGCACAAGGTTAGATTCAATGCAACGTTTTAAAATAGTATCAAAGTTAGACAAGCATGAATCGAAAGAAGTACCAAAAACAGAGAAGTCATCCATGAATATTTCAATACTTTTTTCGACTAAATCAGAAAAGATAGAAAACATGCACCGTTGGAAAGTGGCGAGAACATTGCATAAACCAAAGGGCATCTTCCTATATGCAAAAATACCAAAAGGGCAAGTGAATGCTGTTTTCTCTTGGTCTTGTGAATCAACACAAATTTGGTTGTATCCAGAGTAATCATCTGGAAAACAATAGTATTTCTTACCTGCCAGCCTCTCTAGCATTTGGTCCTTGAAGGGCAATGGAAAATGATCCTTCCGGGTGGCGTTGTTGAGTTTCCTATAGTCAATGTACATTCTCCAACCAGTAACAGTGCGTGTGGAATCAGCTCATCTTTATCGTTCTTTATTACTGTCATACCATCCTTTTTAGGCACCACTTGAACGGGGCTCACCCATTGACTGTCTGATATAGGGTATATCATTCCTGCTTCCAACAGTTTTACTACTTCCTTTCTTACTATTTCCTTCATGGTTGGATTCTGACGTCTTTGTGGTTGTGCAAGAGGTTTAAAGTCTTTTTCCATTAAAATTTTATGCATGCAGTATGAAGGACTGATACCTGTTAAGTCTGACAAGGTCCAACCAATCGCCTTACTGTTTTGTTGTAAGACGTTCACCAATTTCTTTTCTTCATCCTTAGAAAGATTTGCATTGATGATTACTGGTTTCTGAGAATTTCCTGCAAGAAAAACATATTTTAAATGTGAAGGAAGTACCTTAAGTTCCAGTTTTGGTTCTTCTTCCTTCTTTTCTTCCTTTAGTTCTTCACAGAGGGTTTAATGAACAGGTACTTTTTTGCAGGATTTTAACTGATGAAGATACTCTGAGGTGTTGTCATCTCCATCTTCTTCTGGAGTTTCAGTCAATGCTTTCTCTAAACCATCTTTCTTGTGAAAGAATCTGCTAGAGTCAGAAGTAACTTCATCGAGAATATCAACTCTAAAACATTCTTTCTTATCTACAGGGTGCTTGATGGCTTCAAGAACATTAAACTGAACTTCATCATCATGAACTCTGACAGTGAGCTTTCCCTCATCAACATCAATAAGAACTTTGGCAGTCTTCATAAAGGGTCTGCCAAGAATCAATGGTACTTCACTGTCTTCGTCCATATCCATTACTACAAAGTCGACTGGAAGAATAACTTGTCGACTTTCACTAACACATCTTCGATGACACCATAGGGATGCTTAATAGATCTATCTGCTAACTGCAGCATCATCCTAGTAGGTTTGATTACGACTGTTCCTATCCTCTTAACCATGGATAATGGTATGAGTTTATGCTTGCACCTAAGTCAAGAAGAGATCTTCCCACAGATAAATTACCAATAGTAACAGGAATTGTAAAGCTACCTGGATCTCTAGACTTTTCTGGGAGAGTCTTTTGGATGATGGCATTACATCCTGCATCCAGCTCGATTGTCTCCTCGTCGGTGTATCTTCTTTTCTTGGTGAGGAGATCCTTCATGAACTTGGCGTATGATGGCATCTGCTCCAACGCCTCAGCAAAAAGGATATTTATTTGTAACTGCTTGAAGATGTCAAGGAAATGTTTGTATTCCCTTTCCTTTGACCTTTTGGATGGAGCTTGTGGACATGGCATGTGTTGGACTGGTGGTGGGTTTAAGGTTGCTTTGCCTTTGTCACTCCTTTTCTTTTTATCCTCACTTGTCACTTTTCTCTCAATTTTTTCATTAGTTTCCTCCTCATCTTTTTCTTTTTCACTTTCATCTTCTTTTTCCACATCTTCATTTTTCTCTACATTTCCTTCATTTTTCTTTTCTTCTTCCTCATTTCTACCCACTACAGTTTCCCTTCTAGTGATAATTTCTTTACACTGCTCTTTGGGATTAATTTGGGTATTTGCTGAGAAAGATCCACTTCCATTGTCAGCTAACTGCTTGGCAAGCTGCCCCACTTGTACTTCTAAATTCTTGATAGAAGCTTCGGTGTTCTTTTGATTGGTGATGGACATTTGCATAAATTGTGTAAAGGTGTCTTCCATCTTTGTCAATCTATCGGACTGAGCTTGCTGTGGTGGATTTCTATTTGAAGGACCTTAAAAAGAATTAGAAGAACTTGCAAAGGAATTGTTAGGAGGACCTGCAAAAGGAGGGTTAGCGGGAACATAAGCATTTTGCCTCCAATTGTAAGGTTGATTAGAACCTGGACCATTGCGATAACCTTGGTAATCCCCTTGGTAGTTTTGAGGTCTTGATTGATTTTGCATTTAGTGTGCTTCTTCTTCTTCTTGTGAATCACCAGGTGTTGTGCAATATCCATTCCGATGGTCTCCTCCACAAAAATCACATCTCAGAATTTGTTGAACTTGATGGGCTGAATGAGATTTCTGTGGGCCTCCTTGCTGAAGTTGAGGAATTTGGCCTATTTGTTTTGTTAAGGCCTCTAATTGTTGGGTCAAGAGCTTGTTTTGAGCCAATATGGCACTTTGAGTGTCAAGCTCTAGTATCCCTTTCCTCTGAATGGGTGACTGTTGCGAACACGGCAAGTGTACTGCTCGTTTCAAGTAATAAAGTGAGTAAGTAGAGATATCATCTCCATAGGGATTGGGGTGAAATTCACAGTAATATTAGGTCTAAGTGATTGGAAGTAAAAAGAAATTATTTATGAAGAATTTGTTGTGTTGTGTGTTGAGTGATTAAATAAAGAACATAAATAAAAGAAATAAATGCAGTAAAATTGAGTGAAGTTGTTACCAATGGAATAAATGATTGTGGTTAGACACAATCCCCTTTGATCCCTACCTCTTTCACTTAACTGGTTATCGAGTTTGATTACTTCTGTTTACTCAGAGAATAAATCTTGTCTACTCTAGCTAATCCCTAATCCTTTAGTGAATTAACCCTTTAACTTGAATCAAAAACCTAATCCCTTAGTGAATTCTATTAAGTTAAGCATTTAAAAGACTATATTATAAGGTTCTGCAGTCACGCATCCCTATCCCTAGGCAATGAACAGCTGTTATTTTACTAAGGTCAGAAATTAGAATCTCAACATCCCTATTGCGAATCCTAACCGTCAGTACTTAATTAGAATGGCCAATTCCAAATAAGAATAAAACAATGAATAGCAGAGTAAAATAAAGCAATTATAAAGAAATCTCTTTCAATACCAGTCAAATTACAGAGGAGTTCACATTGGTTCTTGGCCTAAACACAATACAAAGTTTAGCCTAACATAGGCTTCAAAAACACCAAAGCATACATGAAGAACATAATTCTGCAGTAGTCCCTAGCTTTGATTCTTGACTTCCAATGGTTTCCAAGCCTTTGATTGATGTCTAATGGTGTTCCCCCCTCCCCCCTTCTTTAGTCCCAGAGGCCTTTCTTTTATAGATTGGTTTAATTAGAGTAACAAAGCCCCTGTTCTGTGCCAATTTCAAACCATATCTTTTTAAATAAGGCAACTGCGTCTCCGCCAGGTTCCAGAGATGGTGGTGCTCCAGGCGCGAGATTGGCGCCCCAGGCGTGAGATTCCACAGATGGTGGCGCCCCAGGCGTAAGATTGGCGCCCTAGGCTTGAGATTCCAGAGATGGTGGCGCTCCAGGAGTGAGATTGGCGCTCCTGGCGTGGGACCTTCAGCTTGGTTTTCTTCTTTCTTTTGCCTGATTCTCCTCTTTTTGGCCTGAAATCACAACTTAGTAATGAAATGAGATAAAATTAAACATAAGCAATAATTAAACTAATTCTAACCTATATTCCTAAAGATTTAATTGAATTATAACCTAAAACTAGCCTAAAACTAAGATGTGTTTGCAACACATCAAACAATTCCTAGATTTGAAAGTTGTTGTCCTCAGCAACAGACAGAACTTCAAGAATAAGCAAGAGTTAATGATCAAACCAAACCATAATTTACAGCCCTAGAATCATCATGCTGAGTATGATCAAAGTCAAATCAAAGTTTCAATGGCACTTTCAATGCTGTCAAATTGTGAGAGTAACTTGAGTATTCCTCACAGGAATGTGTTTATTCATTCATGCACTCAAGTGTATCGGGCTGATCAATTTCTCACTCAGCATAATCACAGCACTACCATAAGCTTGAAAATATTCTCAACAGATGCAAGCACAACTTGATCAAAAGGTCTTTCCGGCTTGTAACTTGGCTGGGCTAAGGGTAGGAAGTTCTTTGGAAAAAGTAGCTAATGTGAGGCTAGATCCAATCCCTAAGTCCAATCTTGTGGTCTTCCATCTTCCTTGTCATCTTTTTCAAAACCTGGTACTTTATTCAACAATTTATTCTAAATGGTAAATAAAAATAGAACAATTAACTTTCTTCTTCTTTTTTTTTTTAATACAATTAAGCAAGTTACTACAGCTTCTCAGATTTCCAGCTCATAGGCTTATTGTTTCCCAGCTGGATTGTACTTGTTTATTCTCTCAGCTTCCATATCAACTGGATTCACTTGTGTTCCTTCATGCCTTGATGGAAAATTCCCTGTTTTCCACTGTCATGGACTTATATTATACCTTTTCTAGCCTCAGGAAAGTTGGTCAAATGGACATAGCTCTGATTTGGGTAATTTGAAATGAAAGGCTCAAGCTCAAAGGAGGTACAAATGGAAAATAATTGAGGATGAGTCAATTTGGCCCTGGTTTCAGAAGAAGAAATCTGCCTTAATCATATCAAATCACACCTGCATCCAGAGAAACAATTCAAATTCTAGAGTACTATGAAAATGGAGTCTCTCGGAAAGAAAATTTACCACTGTTTTGGCTCAAAACCTCACAAGTGTTTAAACTCAAGTCAATCTCAGCTGACTTTATTTCAAGCATCATTTCAACTTCAACATGCATATCACATACCAACAATCACAATTCCATTCATGTATCATGTAGTTCATGCTATGTTTCATTTCCCACAAGCTTCCATCAGAGAAATCCTATCCATTACTGTGTCCATTCACTTTTTATTCTGAAAATTCTGATGTGCTTCTAACCTTTATTGAAATAATTAACTAAAAATTTGAAACTAATGACTAAAAACAAAAATTTTCTGTTAGACATCCTTTGTTTCTTGAATGTGATTCTTCAAATAATGCATATGCACCCATTCCCAGATTTAGAAAATTGTTGTCCCCAACAATAACTGAAAAGGACTATGTGCTGCTAAATACTCAATCATGTATACATTATTTGAGAATTCACCACTAGACTGAAACATTAATCTAAACAGAACATACTTCAAAACAATTCACTGCCAAATCAACTAACCTAAAAATGATGTAAGAATGCTGAAAATTAAAAACAGAACAATAAAATTAAATTTAATGGTCCTGGTGTTGTCACTTTGCTGGAGGATGCAGCGGTACTTGGCTTATTGTCTTTCTCAATCTCTTCACCTGAAACTCAGAAAAAATTCCATATATATATACCTGATGCAGTGGGCTGAATTCCCAAATTTATTCCTTTCATTGTGGTTTAGATCAATCAACAGCAACTATATATTTACATCAATTACCAAGCTCTCGGGAAGGATTCCAAGAATCTCTCATTTAACGTCTCGAGCTAGACGCTTCTTGCTGTTAATCCTCTGTGGACTTAAGTGGAATAGAAACTGCGTCTCTATCCACTTGGTTTCCAAAGTAAAGCTTCAGTCGGCATTTGTTAACTTTAAAGGTTTTGTCCTTGTCTAAAGAAGTGATTTCTATTATTCCATAAGGACAAACCTTTTGCACCAAGAAAGGGCCAGACCAGCAGAGTTTTAACTTACCTGGAAGCTTTAGGCGAATTTTGGAGAGCAATACCTGTTGTCCTGGCTCAATTTCTTTTTGCCGAATTTTGTTGTTACGCCACTTCTTGGTCTTCCTTTTACAGGTCTTAGCATTCTCACCTGCAGTTATAGGTGTTTTGCATGCAGTTTGATACTCCCTTTGTGTAGTGCCCAGCTTTTTGACCCAATTCTTCTTATGTGTTTCCACAGCTTTTTCTAGAATCTTTTTCAGCTTAACCTTTGGTGCTCCAATTGGGAAATCATTTGCTTTCTTCTCAAGCATCCCAGCAACTTCTTGTATGGTCTCTTGCCTGTGAACTTCCAGTTTTTCTTTCTCTGTTTGACCTGCACAATTTATATTATCCAGAAACTCTAGCCTAAAACAATCATGTTTATCCGATGGATTTTTCACAGTATCAAAAACATTAAAAACAACAGATTCATTATCCATCCTAAGTTCTAATTTGCCCTGCTCTACATCAATTAAAGCCCTAGCAATTGCTAAAAATGACCTTCCTAACAGCAGAGGGATTTCACTTTCACCCTTCATATCTAAGACAATAAAGTCTGCAGGGAAGATGAATTTATCTACCTTTACTAGAACATCCTCAATTACCCCAGATGGTTTCCTTATTGAATGGTCTGCTAATTGCAAGGAAACTCTAGTGGGCTTCAATTCAGATATACCTAGGGACATACACATTAACAATGGCATTAAGTTTATGCTAGCCCCTAAGTCACAAAGTGTCGTCCCTACATTGATATTTCCTATGGCTATAGGGATATTAAAGCTCCCATGGTCTTTCAATTTTGGAGGAAGCTTCCTCTGAATTATGGCACTGCACTCTTCAGTAAGTGCTATGGTCTCACAATCTTGCAGTTTGTGTTTCTTAGACAAAAGCTCTTCTATGAATTTTGCATAGTTAGGCATATTGGCTAATGCCTCAGTAAATGGGATATTAATGTGCAACTTTTTAAACATATCTAAAAACCTGGCAAACTGCTGCTTCTGGAGTTGTTGCTTGGTCTGCACTGGATATGGGGGTTTCTCAAAGCGAGAGAAATCCCATTGCTTCTTGGAAGGTGCAGAATTTTTCTCCTTCTTTTCTTTATCTGCAGGTTCTGCCACCTCTGGTTCTGCAGCAACTGTGGTAGTCTCCTCCTCATCATCTTTCTTACTTACCTCAGTCTTTTCTTGAGGATTGATTACCTTTCCACTCCTGGTGGTGATAGCATTGACA
>PYAF01001356.1:8836-43301 GCA_007407185.1 Glycine tomentella | reverse complement strand
TACATGGCATTCATAGGAGGAGTTCAAGTTCAATTCGAACTCTTCTACCTAACGGATAATATTAAATAATGAAACTCTAGAGTTTTCCAGAAACTGACTTCAGTTACAATATAAATAGCTCACAAGTAGTCTATATAGAGTGCTACACAGACCTTACATTCAAGACTGCTTATATCTTAATTCTGATTAGTCCGTTCCACTTCTAACCATCAAAATTACTAATCATCTCTTTGAATAAGTCTATACATCCTACAATTAAAAGATAATTCCCCAAATTCTACTTATCATTTTTCTATACTTTTCTGCTACCTAAATTTTCCTGAATAGAATTTCAAAGTTATTATCGTATGAAATTCATAGAAATCCTATTCTGAGGCTTCTTGTCACAAAGTATTTTGATAATTTGCCATCCAAGGGCACTCTGTAATTTCATCAAGCTTTCACAAAATATCAAAGGGGTGTCTTGGTAATTTTTGCCTCAAGGGTACTATGGTAATTTGTCATTCACCCTAGGGGTATGATTGTAATTTTCAAAATATCCAAGGGTATTTGTGTAATTCTAGCTCAAGGGTATTTCCGTAATTTCTGCTTCAAAGGAAGGGTAATATGGTCATTCTCCTTTAAGCATTTTTTTGTAATTTCTCTTTTTATCTCTAGCTAACATATTTAAATTTTTGGGATGTTACAAAATACACAGAGGGCAATTATGTATAATGAAGTAAATGGATCTAAATATCTTCTATTACATGAATTTAAAACTTATCAGTAGCCATTACTATTTGTTCGATCACTACAAAGAGGTTTGTAAATTGTCAGAAATGTCTACAATTTGACAGCATCCATAACAAAAACAGCTTCACAAATGTTTAATTATTGATACACCATAAACTCGGATAGAGTTTTGTTCACACAGTACAGAGATGTGGTTTTTAGTGGGTTCTTAACATATCTTCAAGAGCATATCATAAAGAGGTTATTGTAAAGTGCTTCATATACTGAAGAGGTAACAGAGCAACAGGTTCACAAATTTTCCATACTTCAAATACAACAAAGGAACGGGTTTACACAAAACGAAAACTGCACAAGTAACAAAAACTTCTCTACAAATCTTTCAGAGGATGTTAACCAATTTTTAACAGTATTACCACATAAGTTCGTTAGCAAATCATATGAATAAGTAGTATCACATCAACCCTGCAGTTGTCAGGTAGCAGATGATGTACTAAGCTTAGTAAAATATTACAAAATGACTTAAAATGCGTAAGAAATTCAAAGGAACCTCTTTACCAAGGAAATAGAACAAAAGCAAGCTACAGGAGTTACCACAAGCAAACCCAAATTAGTAGCAAGGTGAACCCAGAAAATGGAGCTACTGGTAATAATGTAGGAGATGCAGAAGTTAAACAACAAAAAAATTTGTTATCTTGTCAAACAACCAACATTAAAACAAATATATAACAAAATGTGGGAACGGGAATTACCACAACAAATGCAAAATACTAAGCTGGCAGTACCAAGATGAAATCCAAAATGAAGATCCTGTTACTAACGTAGCAAAAGAAGAATGAAAACGCAAAATAGTAGAAGAAGAATGAAAACGCAAAATGAAAATGTGGTAGAGGAGATAACAGCGTAGCCTTCCTAGCTCGGTGACTTCAAATCATACACAGAGCAGGTAATATAGGCTATTTTTCAAAACTTAAGTAGGTTAGTGTGCATAAGTATGGGTTTCGAAAAAAATTTCACTTTGGATTGGCGCTTCTTTGTGATATGAACATCTGTGAAGCTGAGAAATAAAAAAATTTGAAATAAGCTTCGTAAAAAGGTTGAGGTTGAAGGAGAGAGAAAAGTATAGATAGTAGAGAGAGGTATGGAGTGTTGGTCAAGTTTCTAAAGCTTATATTAAGTTAACATGTGTAAAACGAAGCTGGAAATTAATCCTAGGAAGACACGTTTGTTACGAAGCTGAAACTAACTACTAATGCGACAACTGTCAAAAAAATGTTCTTTTATTATAGTAGATAGATTTCTGACCTTGAATATTTAGTAATTAAGATTCTGATATTTCAACTTTTAAATAAGAATTCTAAATATATAACTACTTTAAATATATAAAAAAAATTGCCATTCATAATTATCTTATTAACTTCAACAAATTGCATCTCATAGTACAATACCTATGATCTAAAAAAAGTCTTCATTTGAGATTATACGTTACTTAGAGTAATAAGTTGTTTGGTCTTGTACTCCTGTTTTGGACAAAATAATGGGCAACAAATCACATCAGTCTTTTATTTTAAGCATTTTTGTAAGTTTAGAATAAACTAGGGTAGTTCCTGTGCAGAGTAGAGAAAAAGTATTCACAGTGATTGTACTTTAACAGAGACAGAAATAATAAAATTTTGAAATAAATTATTTGTGGATGAGAAAATGGAAGTCGGATGATTTTAATAAAACTATTAATAATAAATTTTCATTTTGGTTTTGTACACCTAGAGTCTACCCAAAAATATGGTTATATATATATAAGTGTTATTTTCATATGATGTGTCGTTATGTATAGGGCGTATCATATAATAACACCCTTCTATTCTAAAATACATATATTTGTAATATTTTATAAATATGTTTGTAGCATAATTTAATTAAAAGGATGTATCAACTTTTTTTAAAAAAAAAAAAAACTTATTTCACAATAAGAGTATTACATACAAAATATTTGTAAATATAAAAAAAAAACAGATCAATAAAAAAAGTAATTAATTTCATGTTAAACAAATCTTGGTGTTTCAAAGTCTATACAAACCATATTAAATAAAATAGTGAAAATTAGTCATTAATTTAATCCTTAGATAAATGAATAAAACCTATGTCACAATTTTGAAGCATCCATAACCTTAAAATTAATAAAAATATAAAGTGGAGAGTTAATTCTCTCATGTAACATCATCATCATAACCTTACAGAGACTCACTTGCAGGGGTGACATTCAACCCAAACACAAACAAGACAAACAGACAAGAAGTGAGATACATCTCACAATAAATTTTAAACAATAAAGAAGTCAAAAAGATATAAGATACATTTATAAGCAATTATGTTCCACAAGACAAGCATGCCTCATCTAAATCAAACATTTAATGTACAAAGTTACACACAAAATGTGATGCACATTAGACCCGTAGACTCATATGCATGTGGTGCCATTTTGGAAAACGTTGTGAATGTAGCCTAGGAATTCATGTAGTTGATGAATTGTCAAACAATGGACAACTCGACATTATCACTCTCATTGAGATGATACCATCAGTGACACCCTTGGGTGTTTTGGCCTTGCAAGGATACTCCACACACATGTAATCAACATGAGATTAAAGAAGATTCCAAATTGTTGCACTCCCAAGGTCAAAGTCATAAGCCAACTCATTCATGACTTTCCTGGTTAGGTTTATAAACGTCATTCCCTTTAAAACACATATGCACACACATGATGCATGGTTTACCAAACAGAAAATCAAATATCTTAAAAATTTAATTTATATCATCCTAAAATATCTCATACTTATCACCAACATCATCACCACCACCACCGTCATGACAGTTTCTATCAAATTGTCATGGCTACCACCGCAACCATCACCATTGTCAATTGCTACCACCACCACCATGATTGTCGATCGTCATGATCATTGTCGTCATCATTGTCGTTGCCAAACTCGGGCAAGATGGATCGTCCTTCCTATGAATTGTGCTAAGATCCACCATTATGGATGCTCTAAGCATTGATTTAAAATTGTTGTTACTTATGCTGTTAAGTTGTGTTGTTGTTCTTGGGTTAGTAAGTTGAACATGTGCCATTCATTTATTGGTCGAGACCACAGATGACGTGGTGGTCTGGGACAATAGTATAATTTCTCACTTGGTCGACCTAGAGAGTCATAAGTTAGTGTGATGGTTAAGGAAAGGAACATAAAAGGTTGGAGTGATAATAAAGAAATCATGAATTTGAATCTTTCTCCCACAAACATAACATACTAACTACTAACATTTGCCTATAAAAAAAACTTAATCCATCCTATAATTAATGATTAGATCGATGTTTACATTAGCCCACTCTAAAATTAATGATTAGGTAGATGTTTACCACCACTAGCTCCAAATAAATGCATCAAGACACTTGAAAATCTAAAATCGAATTTTATTATTTTCCAGCATCTTTCATTGGACTCTAGTTCATACAAAAAAAAAACTTCATAAATTACTGTCATAATTTAACAATCTAATTATGATTCAATTAATAACTAAAAATAAGTGGGTTGGTACACTACTAAAAAAATTAGTTTTAACATTGCTAAGTTAACATCGGTTAAGGGCGAGCCCTGACACAGCGGTAAAGTTGTGTCTTGGTGACTTGTTGGTCATAGGTTCGAATCCAAAAACAGCCTATTTGCATATGCAAGGATAAGGCTGCGTACAGTATTCCTCTCCCTTACCTGCTCATAGCGTGGAGCCTCTGGGCAATGGAGTATGTAGATTTTTTTAGTTTTTTAAGTTAACATTAGCTATTAAAAACGCGGTGGCATATTCATAAATAACATGAGTCTATTAACATCAGTTTTTTTAAAAACCGATGTTAACAAATTCGTGAATAACATCGATTTTTAAAGAAAATCGATGTTGTTGGTCTTTTATAAAAACACGGTCTGGCACCCAAACCCTTCACTCTCGCGGCGAAAAAAAAAAACCCCAATATTATTGGTTGATCTCTCACTCTCGCGGCGGCACTGAAGCTCGATCCTGATGTCGCTCTCTCACACTTTCATCCCTCTTGCTCACACTCAACGAAACTAGCTACCTCGCGACTTCAAATCCTCGTCTTTGAGCTATCTCAATCCTAGGTTAGTAGCATTCTCACACCTAACAAAGCTATCTCGCAACTAAAGCTTTGTCTCTTTTCTTGCATTAGCATTTTAAGCTAACATATGGGTTGAATGTGTTACTATGTGATTTCTCTGTTTTTGCCCCCTATTTGTTTGATAAAATGCCTAATATGTGTATCTACATGAAATCCTTTTGCTTCCTCTCAGTCTTCACGAACATTCTTTATTTGATTATTACTTTCTATACTTATATATCATCCTTATCTCTGAAATTTACAGGTGAAGAAGACAGTCTTCTTGCAGTTTATACGATATTTTGTAAGATTCAATGGAATTAATTTCTTGATACGTGTGTTTCTTGTTCATTATATGTTTTTTTTCACATGTTACTTCTTTATGTGTTTTTTATAGGCGAAGAGAAGGAAAAAAAACTCTTGGATTTTATAGGGTGTGTTTTTTTTTTTGTATGGAATAGATCATTTTCCTCTTAGATGAAGCTACACAAAACTTATATTTAGAATGTTTTTAGCTGATTTGTGTGCTTGGACATTTGTAAAAGTTATAAAATTTTGCTCCCTGTTGTAAATCTTAACACATCCCGTGCAAATGCTAGAATGCTTTTATTTAATTGTTTTCTGTTTTTTGTCAATCACGTCGTTCCATGCAGATATTCTAAGATTTTCTTTATAACTTTTTGTTTTATTTTGGTTTATCTCTTTAAATTTATATTTTTCTGTTTAATTTATAAAATTGGTATTGTTAATTCTTAGTTAAATAAATAAGTATTTTGAAGACCAATCACGGAAACCACAATTTAAAATTCCAGACCACTACTCTGTTCTTTCTCCGAATTCATATTACTCCCTCACAAATATCCCATCTAATAAAATGTCCAAAATTTTAGACCACCATCGTTATTATGGGTTCATATTGTTTGAGAATTTGTACCATAGTGCGTGCACTATATTCCAAACAGTCACCTCAAATTCCTATATCTCCTTTCTTTCCATGATTAAAGACTTGAACACAAATGAATTTTGTTCCATTGACATGTCCCATATTCCTCCATGAGCTTCAATTTGTCATGACCTGAATGTCACCAATTTTGTGCAGTTTAAAAGCATATAATTCAAACAACCGCCCTTCACACATGATGATACCCCCTTGATAAAAACATGCTACTATAACTAATCAACTAACTGCCATTTGCAAGCCACGGATGCATTTCTTCTACTCTATCCCACCATATGGACCACCAGATCATAAGATCCCTAAGTTAAACTCCCCACCATAATTACTAATCCAACTTGAATATATTTAGAAACGTTAACCCTACATACAAGTAACCATCAATACATTTAATGAAAACTATTGAGACAAATAAATCTACCCCTCATGAAAATACCAAACCGAGAACTACTCGCTTGACTACCAATATTTTTCACTTCATAACCTTGCAAATCATAAGAACTCTTATGAGTGGAATATAGAATACAATGACTCTACACATTCATGACTGCAAAATATGTGAAAGAACAATCATTATGGAACTAACATCATTTGCCCTCTGCAGGAAAAAACACTCACACTCGTTAGTTAGTTACATCAGAGACAAACACAAAACACAAACAAAGTGACAACCAAATAGAGAGAGATGTACTTATTTACTTTGAGAAGCTCAGCAGCTACACTAAACTACCTTAGGAAAGTTTCCATCATCTTCTCCTTATAATACCCCAAATCCAACAGCTCCAAGACTTGTTAGTTATTTCATAATTTTAAATACCTACATATATATTTCGGAAGCATATTCAGATATCAATTATTTTTAAAACAAAAAATGAAAATGAGCTAATGCATTAAGATGTTTTTTGCCTCACATAGTTATCAGTTATTTGCCTTAGCCATGACAGAGCAAAATTAGTTATCAGCTAATACTAGACTAATAAATGCATTAAGATGTTTTTAAAACAAATAAGCTAAAAAGAGACAAGAAAGGTGTGTGTAAGCTTATGATATAAATTATTTTTAGCTTATCACAGGCTTCTTGGTGAATCTTATCTAAATAAGCTAAAAAGAGTTCTACGACGATCATAATCCACATTTATGGGTAATTAAAATAACCTTATTCGGTTAACATGTAGCAAATGAAAATAAGCTGGCAACAACTAAAATAAGTCTTATACCAAACAAGCTTATTTTGGTCAAACCAACTTATAACTTTCTAGTGAGAAACATACTTTGTTTCAGCAGGTATCCGAGTAAGAACATCCCTTACACAGAACTCTAGGTATCCTGATGCCTTGAGTAACAAATCAATTGCTTCCCTCTTGTTATCTGACAATACAAACATGCACTGATTAATGATTGTTCAATGTGTGGATTGTTTAATAGGATCTTACTTCATGCTTCACTAGTACAGAATCTAAAGGCTAAACCTTGTGGATTGGCACAAAACCTGAAGATACAACCCTGAATCCAGACCCTGAGGGATCCTTTGGAATCATCAATGAGTCAGCGTCAGAGAGTGTTAGCATAGCATAAGGTTAACTGAAGATAGCACCTCAAACCAGGTATTTGATATACTGCTATCCTACCAATTGGGCTTTACCATGTTAAAAAAACTAAAAACTCAATTTTAAAAAAATAAAAGAAACAATAATAGTGAAATCAACAAAAAGAGAAGATGAAGATGTATATTTTTTATGTAGTCTGCACCTGCATTCTTTTACTTGCCAACTCATCTTCATATAACAACACCTGGGCCTGTCTCTGGGCTTGGTCTTGTATTAGATTGCGTTGTTCTTCAGCCATTTTACGCTACCTTTCCTGCAATAATATTTATTTGACAAATTAGAGCAAAATAAATAAAAAACTTGCAAATGATTCCTATGTGACGATAGGTGCCAATCGCACATTTCGTGAACTGCTTCCAACTATCACGTGGTACTAATCTTTTGGTTTACACATTCAAAAGTAAAGATTAAGAAATGCTCCAAAGAATCAAATGATACACTTTCAAACAGTCACACAAATGTATTCATAAAAATGTATACACATTCAAACAGTCACCATCACTGCCACATTTCAACAAACAAGTTGTGTGCCACACCACCAAATATTATGCAAGTAAATGAACCAAGTAACAACATAAAAACAAGTTTGTGCAAACAAAGACAAACTCGAAGAGAGAGAAGAAAGACAAACTCACATAATTTGTCTTTCTCGAAGAGAAGACAACCTCGCGCAACCTCCCTCACCTTTGTCCAGTCCCTCGACCTCGAGGAGACCCTTTCCCAGCAGCGCCGCCGCCCTTGGACCTCGACCCTGGACCGTCGCCACCCCTCGATCCAGCAGCGTCTCTGCGCCACACACCAACAGCGTCGACGCACCTAGCTGCGCCAGATCTAAAAGAAGGGGAAGAAGAGGAGAACGAAGGAGCACGAATAGGGAGAGGAAAGAAGAAGAACCAGAGAATGAGATACCTAAGGGAAAGGGATGCACACTAACTCGATGGCTAGGGTTCAACTGAGCTTTTGTGAAAAATTAAAATTTTCGACGGAATGAGTATCCATGGGAATGTTCCGTGGAAAATGTTATAATTTCAGATGGAACTTCATCCGTGGGAGGTAGGCCATCGAAAAGAAGCGCTTTTCTTGTAGTGAGCCATCACCCATGAAACAAATGACTCACGAGTTACATTGCATGTGAGTTGTAGCACCACCCAACTTCAATATTAATATAAACAATGTCATTCCAACTGTTAATTAGATTTGTTTCCTATTATCAATATTAATATAATTTCTTTTTTTTATTTGATTTATTTAACTACTTTGGTTTAGAGATTATGGAAAATCAATTATAATTCCTATACATTCAATCGATTATTGATTAACAATTATAGGTTCCATGTTTGTAAGCTTACTGATTAGAAGGTTACGCTATCCAATTATAAAGGTATGTCTTGGAATTCTGTTATTTTATGATGGGTTTGCTTGCTCTTATCTGGACTAGCAATGATATATGCATTATTGTGTCCTTTAATCAATCAGACTAATTTCTAATTTCTGCTCTCTTCATTCATGGATTGGTTCTCAATATCAACTATTTTGTTCCAGGTTGTAAAAGACCGTAGAGGAGCAGTCTTTGGTGGACTGGTTGAAGCTCCTCTTAGACTATCGAAATAGAGAAAATACCAGGTAACCTCTTATCTATAGTACTATTCTAATATTTTTGGGTATTGCCTGCTTCATTTTGCAAATTTTTTTATCTTACTGCCATTAAATTTTGAACAGGGAATAAACAATTCATTTTGCAATGTTATCAAAACTAGCTAGGTTTCTTTGTGCAATTATACTAAAAAAATATGTTTCCTTTTAATGTTTCAAATCGAACTTGGTTTCTTTTTCTGGTTCTATTACATGTCTTTTGTGTTATCATAACTCTTAGACAATAACTTTCAAATTTTGACAGCAAAAGCGTTGTCTTGTACATATTCGTATTAACAGGTGAAGGAGTTCAAAGCTACTATTTTCTGGTTCTTTATTTCTGGGAATCCTTTTTCTAACCTGACTAATCTCATAATTTTTAAGGTTCCATAGAATATTTGCAAAATATATTTGTCAGACATGTGAAAAAGGTTGTTATGCAGAATTGTCTTAACATATCTACTGCTTTATCTCAAATAAAAGGTTTGTGTCTCAAGTTAACGAAGAGGAACATATCCTGTAGTCTAAGGGGACATGGGAGGACTCAACTTCTAATTTACCAAGCATTTGTAGTTATTTAACCATAGCAAAAATTAGGTAGTTCACAAAAATCAATTTAGGGTAAATAGTCATTTTCGTCCCTAAATATGTAGAGCGCTGACAAATTTGTCTCCATAATATAGAAATTCAAATTTTTGTCCCCGAAAGTGAAAAAAAATGTGCGAGAAATTCATCTATCCATTAACGTCCATCAATTATTGTTAATGAAAGAGCCTACGTGACACATTTAGGGACAAATTTATCAGCGGTTTACACATTCAGAGACGAATTTGTCAGCACTCTACACAAAATATAATTTAATTTTTATCTTATCCCTTTTTTTAATCATTGCAAGCATAACATTTCAATAAAAATTTAAAAAATAGAAAAGCAAGCATAAGTTAGAATAATATAATAATAAATATAATATTGATTAATAAATATAATTTATCTGTTGCACACTAGTGTACCAAGTTCCACACTAGTGTCTCTTTCAACAATAATACATTATCATTGTATTTCTTTCTCACTTGAGAGGGGAATTATAAGCCCTTTCAAGGATTATTATTATTTTAATAGAAATCAAGTGCATGAGTTCTAGGTTATAACTGGCCCATCAAGGACTTGTGGAAATTAATTTAAGGGTATTAGTACTTTGTCAGTGCTTAATTGTTTTTCCATACATGAATACAATCCTTTTTTGGCATTACCTTCGATAGTTAGGTTGTTGAGTATAAATATACAAGTAATGGTCTATTTTTTCCTATCATTAGAACATTGAAACAAACCAAATTTTATTTCTTCCTATTATGATGATTGTAATTGTAAGTTGTAGACACTTTTCCTTTTGTTGTTTGCATCGTCATCATGACATTGATTATTATTGTTAGTGTTCGTCTTCACAAGTATGAATGTCTTTCATAAACTTTTGATGCTCTTTTATGTTAAAAATGTTTCTATAACTTATTTTATGTGACTATTACTTTATATACAACTAATGTTCATTATGAGTAAACCTTAGTTTCCTGTTTGAAATTGAATACAATGATTATTCCGAAAAGTTTGGATTAATCACTGTATTGAATCTTGGATTAACCGTTTGGACAATTTGGGAAAAGTCATTTTTTATAGTAGATTCATACGTATAAGTTAAGTTTCTTTTCTTAAATTTAATGAAATTTGGCTATAGTGCATTTCACTTTGTTTTACGGGTGCATACTTGATTGTGGTGGAATTCTTGTTACCGCTTTCATGTCGTGTACCTAGATATCAATGTCAAAAGCTACCAAAATTTTTTCAAATTTAAGAAAAGATATTTAACCTTTACATATGAATCTACTATAAAAAAAATGTCTTCCTGAATGGGATAGGACCACACCTTTAATGAAAAAAGTGAGCTTTTCATGCATGGAATAACTTTGTGAGTATCAGAGAGTTATTAATTAGATGGATCAAAGTTGGATGAATGCAAGTCGCATGAGCCCTGTGTGTGAAGAAGGCACTGAACAGTTCTTGGAATTTACCTCCGAAAAGAAGTCGACCGGATGAGGATGAAAAATATTTATGTCCTTGTATAAACTATTTGAATGAGAGACAAGTACTAGACAACATACATCAGGATGTACTGACTTCTGCCATTGGGCGACCAGAGCATTCTGGTCGTGTCTTTGTTGTTGGAGTTGGTGTGAACGATCAAATAATACTTTGGACCAGCTTCAGCAACCTCCCATACGTCTAACTCAATCAACCCATAAGAGTTAGACCGACTCAAACAAAATATTAAGGACGAGCTGGAGCAGTCGATCACTAGAAAAGTGACTCAACAACTAATGTTGTCCTTCAGCCAGATATAGTCCCAGATGCAATTGCAAAGACTCGTACCGCCTCCTGAGCCTCATGTTGGTCTTTCTACTGCCCGTGTTAGCACAAAGGGAAGTTGTGTCGATCCCTCGGGGCAAGACCCAGACACAGGTGCATCAGACATGCATGGGTTGTATGATGATTACAATCATCCACACCCAGTTGCCCTTGGAAGAATTTATAAGGGATCGATAATTGTGCACAATGTCCCTTTGGCTAATGATCAGGTGAAGGTGAGTGTTGAGGAAGTTCGAGAAACTGATGCTCGCGACCATGTATCTACTGAAAAGGTTAAGTTATTGGGGCAGGCCCTTAACACCTTCCTTGCTTAGCCAACACATCCTGCACATCCTATTTCAAAAAAGGTATTTCCTTTTTTTGTGTTTATTATTATTTAAAAAGGATTTGTTACAAAAAAAAAATGTTGACTGTCATTGACTTATGTTTATAAAATGTGTATGATAAACATGGACCTCAAGGACTGCAAAAACCTATACATAAGCTGAAACTTGATGACCATCCCCTATATTAGATCACATTCACGGTCCCGCAGGTGTCGTGCGATAATATTGTGTTTGGGGTGTATAATGAGGACATCCCCTGGTACATAAAGCATGAAGATATTTTTGAAATAATACCCGGTGGTCAATGTCTCAACATCTTTGTTTTACAACAGTGGATTCTGTAAGTCACTTTACATTGTAATTGGTTTTAAATGGATGCATAATTTACTTTATTTTAAAAACAATAGGCATATGAATGACTTAAGTCTGCAATCGGATAATGTCTCTGTGTATGATTTCCTTGAGTCACAGTCCATATAGAGAGTCTGGGCAATCACAATTTGAATCTGAAGATTATATTAAGAAAAAGATACATAATTCACAAAAACTACCAAGGAGCATACTTGAATGGGTAAGTAAAACTATACAAATCAATAATGTATGCACTATAATAACTTAATATTCTTCAATGCAGTGCACATTGGCAATTGGTCGTTATATGTCCTAAGGACAATGTTGTCATCTAGTTCTGTTCCTTGCACAATAAGTCTGATAATTACCTAAAAGGAAATATTAACATGACAATTGTAATTTGTAAGACACTTACTTTATTATTTATAAGACATCAAAATTTTAAGTGTACGATATGCATTCATGTTTCTCTCAACTAGTGCTATGGTAATTTGTCAATCACCCTAGGGGTATGTATGATTGTAATTTTCAAAATATCCAAGGGTATTTGTGTAATTCTAGCTCAAGGGTATTTTCGTAATTTCTGCTTCAAAGGAAGGGTAATATGGTCATTCTCCTTTAAGCATTTTTTTGTAATTTCTCTTTTTATCTCTAGCTAACATATTTAAATTTTTGGGATGTTACAAAATACACAGAGGGCAATTATGTATAATGAAGTAAATGGATCTAAATATCTTCTATTACATGAATTTAAAACTTACCAGTAGCCATTACTATTTGTTCGATCACTACAAAGAGGTTTGTAAATTGTCAGAAATGTCTACAATTTGACAGCATCCATAACAAAAACAGCTTCACAAATGTTTAATTATTGATACACCACAAACTTGGATTGAGTTTTGTTCACACAGTACAGAGATGTGGTTTTTAGTGGGTTCTTAACATATCTTATTCAACGATACGATATTCAAGGAACTAAATTCAAGGCTACTGCTAAATAGTTTGGAGTTAAAGTAAGTCATTTAAACTATGGTTGATGTTTTAAAAATTACATTTATTACTATGTACACTAATTTCCTATTAACTTTGAATATCTTATTGAATTTAGTGTAATAAGCAAAGAGGAAGCATTGAGTGTGGCTATTATGTAATGCATTGGATGTCAACGACAGTACTAGAAGGTTTAAGGGATAATTGGGAGATGGTAAGTGTTTACTTCAAAACTAATTTTATTTGTTATACTTGTTTTTATTTACACTGATTAAGTTATGTGTTATTATATCATATAGTATTTTACTGATCCAAGACCATTAAAACCAGAGAGATTAAAGGAAATTTGCATTCAGTGGGCAAGATTTTATCTTAAAGTTAAAAAGGACACACTAGGTGTTTAAGGGATTCTACAATTGTATAAATAGTTTAATTAGACACAATTATTTGTAAATGATTATATGTATTGACATTGTTGTTTTATTTGACTATTACTTATAATTTATAGTAAATTGTATAAACTATCAAGATTGGTCTGTTTTTTAATTTGCAAATTTGGGTAATATTAAAAAAACAATCAGTACATTAAAAAAATTGTAAAAATCAACAACGATTTTTACAAAAATTGATTTTTGATTTACAAACAACGACATCGATTTTTACAGAAAACAGATGTTGAATTATGCATATCAACATCGATTTTTTTTTGTAAAAACCAATGTTGATTTATGCAGAACAACATTGATTTTTATAAAAATCGATGTTGTGCTTCATAACAACATCGATTTTTACAAAAAAATCGATGTTGATTTTAGATATTTTACAATTTTTTGTTAATTTATTATTAGACGACATCGATTTTTAAGAAAATCGATGTTATGTAATTATGTTAACATCGATTTTCAAAAATTGATGTTCACATCGATACTTTCAACGTCAGTGGTTTCAACATCGGTTAAAAACCGATGTTGAATGTCCAAAAAAATGATGTGGAAAGTGATTTTTCTAGTAGTGGTAATCATGTTTGAAAATGTAATATTTTATGATAATTCCAAATTTCTTTTTAACAAATACACGGTAGATTTTTTTTGTTATGGGTCAGAGACCATGGATATTTCTTAATTCACTGGGTTAAAGATTAATCCACTCGCGATGTGTAATTGTTGTTGATCCAAAGGAAATTTGCAAATGAATACAAATTATCTCGTTAAATAAATCAATACAAATTCTCTCGTTAAATAAGTCATTCTCACTTATGTGAAGGAATCAAATCTTTACACCAATGATCCACTTCATCAATCTTTTTATATTAATATACTATAGATTAAATACTAAGTATTCTTTCTTTATATATATATATATATATATATATATATATATATATTAGTCTAAAAACTTGTAAAAATTTAGTTGTCATTTTTATAAACAAATAAATATTATTTTAATAATTATAGAACATAACACCATGAGTGAAATGAATGGAAGCAATATTCAAAAAATATTTAATTGTCATTTATGACTGGAAAATCATTTAAACAAAATTAACTATCATATTCATCAGAACAGTGAGCATTGAGCAATATACATTTGTATGGCATGATCACGAGACGTGGCTAGCTACTATGAATGCAATTTTTGGGGCAAGTCAGGAATTATATATATATATATATATATATATATATAAACATAACTTTTTTCTTGTTTGAGGATAAGATAATACTTTTATTTTATTGTAGTAGTTAATAAGCATATTTGATCACGTCTGTATTGAATTTATGTCCATTATTGATCGGCTACTTATCACTGTTGTACACCACACACTGTACTATCATTATTGGAGCAGAATTCAAGCACATGGCAGCGAGATAAAAAGAAAAAGAAAAAGAAAAAAAATAGATAATAAAAAAAAGAGTTTGACAGTAATATAATAATTTTATACTATTTTTTAATTACAAATTATCATTGATTTAATTTTAAAATAATTTTATAAAAATTAGTAAATTTATTATAATAATTTGTATTGCGTCCATCGCGAGGAGCTTCACGTGGCGGCCCTACAAGCATGGTATTTAAGAGAGGCCCTAAATCTTGATCAAAATATAATCAATTGAAATAATATAAATAAATACATTTTAAGTTAATGTTCTAAATAATTTTTAGATTAAATTGTTATGTTAATTTTAATATACTTTTTTAATATACAAAAAATAGTTGTAAAATTACGTTCCTTACAAAAAAAAAAGTAGTTTCTCATGATCACGAGACATGGCTACTATGAATGCAATATTTGTATACATTTAATTTTTTTAAGATGATTTTATAAAACTTATTTTTGAAAGGAAACTAGTACAGTACTCGTGCAAACGCACGGGTAAGCTGTAGCGTTAAATATATCATATAATTGTATACATTTAGTTTAAGTTTAGTAAAATTTAGTAAATGAAAACCAAAACTAATAAGATTGGATGATGTAATATATATCATATAATAATGTTTTAGTTGAGTTCATAAATTTACAAAATAAACGCACGATCATATTGAGGCAAAATGACCCAAAAAAAGTTATAAAACAAGTGTAGAGAGTTTGGTAGACAATCATGCAATTAAATTACAATTAAGTCATCACCATAGAACTAAGATGGAATTTGGATCTGGGTGTACTCAATTACAAGCTCACAGCCAGCATGCAAATTATTTTCACTTGCAAAAGACCTTCATCCAGCACCAATTTTAGCACTCTTCCTCCAATGATTATACACAATTTTGCATTTTGCTGTACTTTCGAAATTCACATGGGTGAATCCTGCATTTTCCAGAAAATAGTACATAATGCTTGGGACATCCTGAAAAAAGATTAAGTTTATGTTAGATATGTATATGTTTATTAAAATTTCATGGCAAACAGAAAGTTATTATATACATAATTGAATGACTCACCAAGCTACTACAAATTACTTTGTATTCGTTGAGTAGGATTCGAAAGATTACTGAGTTGGGATTCTATATATATAAGCTATGCCACTTGGGAAAAGCTTATACAGTCAGAAGGAACACTGATTGTCCAAAATTGCACATGGTAATTTGATGATTACCTGACAGGCCTTAGTAATTTCTTATTTCGATCGACCCAACCATAATGATTAGGTTTTCAAGGCATTGGTTGTATTTAACTGAGTGTCTCTTTCCATCAGTATCTATTAGATGCCATGTATCCTCTAGTTCATTTTTTCATCTGATAGCAAAACTCCTACTTATTTCAGCAAAAGGATATACTCAAAGTAAACTAACATTAGCAATACTGATATGTAAAATAATGTTATGTATAATACATAATATAATTGATATTTCTAACCTAATCCTTGATGTGAACAGTGTTCAGTAGGTTAGTTGATTTTATGTTAATCATCATCACCGTCTTTGCCATATCCTTCAAAGTGTTGTGACTCTCATCCATTATGTCTAAATTACATATAGAACACAATAAGTAATTATTTTAAAATGCTGAAGCTTGAATAAAGACATACAAAAAATGAAGCTCTGTGTGTCACTATTTGAATGTTGATGTTTTATTATGTTAAATCGGGAATGACCGTGATAGTTACTGTGCGTATTTATTGTGTTAATGTAATCAAAATAATCTCTGGTGCATAAACTGTGGTGGATGACATACTACAAAGAAGCATGTTTAGAAAAAACTTAGAAACTTTAAAGACTACAAATCAGTTTGTGTTTAGAACCTAAAATCAAGCATGACCATGAGACAATGTTGAACAAAATGATTCACCAATAATACAGAATTCACTATGAAGTGATGTTTAAATGTTGAACAATATTTGGTTTAGGATAGTATACTTAAGAAATTGCTTCACAATTAACTCCAAATGCTTCACAGTTGCATCTTTTCGCTTATAAACCTTGTTGTTGTTATCAAGGATCTTCGATGTGTCAGATAAGAGGTTTCTTTAACACTCACACAAGGAATCAAGTGTCACAAAAAAATATGCACTATGAAGAAAAGCTAACAACAGACAAATACAACGAAAAAAAATTGAAGAAAAAAGAGAAGGAGAATGGAGAAAGAGAAGAAACAAAGAAGGTGAGTGTGAAGGAAAGCAAGAAAATGGGAAAACATTAATTAGTAATATTTTTAGATTATCACTTCCAAATCTGCTTGTGGGAAGTTACTCAACAACAGACAAATACAACGACAAAAATAAGAAAAAAAAGAGAAGGAGAATGGACAAAGAGAAGAAACAAAGATGGGTGAGTGTGAAGGAAAGCAAGAAAATGGGAAACCACTAATAAGTAGTATTAAAGATTATCACTTCCAAATGTGCTTGTGGGAAGTTACTCAACAGTAGACAAATACAACGAAAAAAATTAAAGAAAAAAAGAGGAGAATGGAGAAAGAGAAGAAACAAAGAAAGGTGAGTGTGAAGGAAAGCAAGAAAATGGGATACCATTAATCAGTAGTATGAAAGATTATCACTTCCAAATGTGCTTGTGGGAAGTTACTCAACAATCAAAAAATATGTACAATGTGCTTGTGGGAAGTTACTCTACCGCAGAAGCATGTTAGCATGCATTCATCAACTGACAAAGTGTGTGAAAGAAGAAGAGTTGGTTAGGATTAACCGGAAGTGTCTGGAATTGAGACGTGGCTCAACTATGGATTGAATAAAAATTTAAGGTGAAGAAGCCACGTGAAGCCACAACAATTTCCATATACAACATAATTAGTAACTACTTTTAAATGATAGTTATAGTTATTGTGCTAAAATAATCATTATGTTGTTGTACTCATATACACTGAAATGACTATTTTACTTTGAATGACCTAATCAAATTAAAAGTCTAACTTTCAATGAATAATCTGTCAAATATACAATATACGCTATTATAGTTTGCATGCATTAAGTAGAAGTAGTAAAGCCCCAACCTTTTATGGTTGAATACTACACATTAGATTAAGAATGACAGTAATTATGATTTCAGAGAGAAGAAAGAAAGAAATATAAATAGAGAATGGAGGTTGAAAAGGCTTACTAGGTCAAATGGAGGTTTTGGTAACTATGTTGTCCGATTGCAGTAGTATGGAGGGTCACTTGAAGAACCTCTAAAAGATATTTTTGCAGGTGAAATGGAGTGTCGCAGACTATAGATTTTGAAATACTTACTTGAAAACCACATTGGTAGTTATATTTTGTGGTTTTCCTTCTTTATCATGAATGAGAATTTTTAATCCACTTTTACTCGTTACTCTTGAGAATGTCACATAAAGTTGTCCATGGCTGAAAAATGGATTAGGAAGATATAATCATAGCATATGACAATATAATTGGGAATTGTCTTCTAATCATCTTGAAAGGCCAAGGAGATTGTGATGGTAATAATGACATTTGTGGAATGTAGACCAAAGTACCTATGTTTTTACCAGAAGTTATTTGTGTTTTAATAACATGATTATCCATTCTAGACACAATTAGCCTTGTACCATTTCATATGTAACACCCTGAAATTTTGATAACTAAAAATAGATGTTTGATGTATTTCTTGTGTTACTTGATTATTTGATTAGTTTATATTATTTTAATTGTTGTGTGAATTATCCTTGTGCAATTGCTTAGTGTGGATGTTAAGTTATGTGGAGTTTGTTTCAGGTACATTGAAATTGTGTGATTTTGAGTTTGACCCGAAACTGTTTTAGTAAAATTGCCATTCTGGATCGTTTAACCATTGGATCACCTTAATATTCTATAGGTAGGTTCCTAACCCATATATGTAATGTTTGACCATTGGGATTGTTGTAATAATATCTGAATCGTGAGAAATTAATTGTTCATAGAAGCAGAAATTTTTTAAATTGGGTGAGCTCACTCAGGCGAATTTTGGCAAGCATTTTGGCTCGCCTGGGTGAGTAAAGTTGGTTATAAATACAAACAACAACATGAAAATCATGAACTTTGGCTTTTTTCTTGGGTTTTGGGTACCGTTGTTAGGACTTTTACACATCCTTTGAAAACCCTTTGAAAATGAGATGTTGTAAAAATCTTTTTTTTTATGAAATTGATGTCATTTCCATGATCCTTGTTGAACCTTGGTCACATTGGTGTAATCAAAATTTCAAAATGATGTCTTTTGATGTGAACTCCCAAAACATTGTTTATCCCCTTTTCGATTTCAATGGGTATTTGACCCCAAATGTTAATATTGACCTTATCTTTGAAATATATACTAAATTATCTTCGATTTTGTATATAGAGCTCTGCGTTCGGACAAGCTCGTGTATTTGAAGGATCACGAAACAACACCGCTAGGCTATAACAGGGAGAACCCCTAGTTAGGTAAGGGGAGTTTATTATTTGGTTATAGTTTTGATACCATAGTTGGGGGCCAGGGAGTCCAACTATGAAGTTCTGTTTGTCCCTGCTATGTGCTGGTTTTCAAGATAAACCAAGTTTTTAACTAATGGGATGTGATGTATTTATGATTGATGTATGTTTGTTCCTGTGTGTGCTTTCCAATTGTTCGAGTGTGTAATGGACTGATGGAGTTCTGGTAATAATTGTCGTTGTTATTGTTGTTCATTTCCAATTGTTGTTATCCGATGCTCGTGGTTATATATAATAAACTCACCCTTACATTTGTTGTACTGTGTGGTTGGTACCTGTGATGATCGTGAATTTTTGTTCGTGTGAGCATATGAGCAGCATTAGGTGACTCTGGAGGAGATTCTTTTTTGTTAGAGTCGTCAAGCCGACGTGATGACGTTGGAGTTCTTTTTGGGAAAAGTTGTGTTTTGTTAATCAACTCTTTCTTAGTTAGTTCCTTGAATTCTTTTGTTAGATATGTAAGATTCCAGGTGTAATTACATGTAAAACTGAATTAACTACTGATATGTGAATTATATGCCCTGATTCGATATATATATATATATATATTCAATTATGTAATTGTATCATGTGTATGATAGTTGTATTATCGCAAGAAATTTACTATCATTTTCATAATCAAATTAATAGAGTTTTTATTAAAATTCAAAATTTGCACGATTAAGAGTTAGTGATATCGTAGCGACAAGGCGGGTCATTACAGCATAGCCCTTCAGCTTGATCCAAATTTTGAATCAGAATAATAGGTGTGCCTGTTTTTAGCCTAATTTTATGATTAGGTAATCCAGATGTTTTCAATGAATGAAGAAACTCTGGTGTAATAGTTTGGTAAGCTTGACTTTCTGCAAAATCTATCATGTCAATGGAATCAAAGCTTAAATATTGTTTCTCATCACCTGGAATAGTGTTTAATACATACTCATTTATTTGGTCCACAGTCTCAATGGCTGAAGCTAGTATAGCTCTGGACTTCAGAAAGTCTTCATTGTTATAATTGTGTTGGATATTTGGATAGGTGCGGGTGACAATGGATTCAATAGGATCAGTGAAATTAGTAATTAGAAATTCAGGTGGAATTTCTATCACAAAAAATCCATCATTAGCTTCACCTAGTTTCTCATCACTAACATCTATAAGCCACTGAGAAATGTTGTTTATTTCAGTTGAATTTGACATTGTTAAGTTTTGATGCAAGTGCATATTTTTTGTCAACTTTAAAACTATGCAGTAATCCCACAAATAGGAAGCATTTATAGTAGCATGCACTATGTCTGACCTGCTGCTTCTAGGTATCACAGGTAAGATTTGCCGAAAGTCACCTCCAAATACAACAACTTTTCCACCAAATTGAACACTATCCACATCAGACATACACATAATGTCCTTCAGTGTTTTATCCAAAGCTTCAAAATAGTACTTATGTGCCATAGGTGCCTCATCCCATATTATTAACTGTGTTGCCTTTAATAGTTCAGCTAATTAGTACCTTGGTGGATATTACATGTGGAGTTTTCTAATTTAGGTACAGGAATAACAAATTTGGAATGTGCAATTCTGTCATTGGGTAATAACAATGAGGTTATACCACTTGAAGCAACAGTTAAAACAATTTCACCTTTTGAACGCAGTGCAGAGGCTAACGTCTTCTACATAAAAGTCTTCCCAGTACCTCCATAGTCATACAAGAAAAAAGCTTCACCAGTCTGTCTATTCACAGCATTCATGATTGAATTAAAGATTTTTGTTTGCTCATCTGTATTTGCAAAAGACAAAGTAACATGTTACTTACTATCTGCATTTTCATATTGTATTCATATTATGTATTTATTGCGAACCTGTTAGAGAAGCAAAGTATGTTTCAAAATCATGTTGTAATTGAATCTTGTCATAATTCTGCTCATATATATATATATATATATATATATATATATATATGCTTCCAAAATGTGGTCGCACTATACCTATTGAAAAAGGCATGGTTGGATAATCTTTTAACGATTTTTTGTTGGATTGTAATATCTCTTCAATATGAAGCAATGCTAAATTTTGCAATTCGTCAATTGGCAGCTATAACTTTATCAACAAAAAGAATGAAATTTAATATTGTACATGACAAGAGAATCTGGAACTCAAAGAAGTATAGATTTTCTATATTTTACTTGGTATGTTTGTAATCCTTTTCTAATCATGTAGAATACCATCAATTAGATACTTTCATGTTTTAGACCATACATGCTCTGGTCCATAGTTATTAAAATCGGATCGGACCGGCCGGTTAGATCGGGAATCGGTAGCATAACCGATCCGGTTCTATTATTGAACCGGCCATGCAGTTGACTTGGTCAAACTCGGTCAAAACTGGCCTAAACCAACCAAAACCAGTCAAAACCGGACAGTTTTCAAAACCCAGACCGGAATGCACAGCACTGAAGACGCAGCACAACAATGGAGAAGATGCAGCAGCACCACCACCAAAAAAGCATAAAAATGAGTTTGCGGCAGTGGTGTGGAATGCACAGCATGTATAGTTTTGATGAAGATGAGGAGGAAAGGGAAAGAGAAAGAGAAAAAGAAAAGGAAATCATTGTGAGATCCACACCAGTGCGTGACATGAAGTTAGAGCAAATCTTTTCCAAAATGCAACATTTGCAATTGTTGCTTGAGCGCTTTTTAGCTTGCGGCCATGAAGAAGGACAAAAGCTGTGGTAGAAACGAAATATGTTAGTTATATATGTAAGGTTTTTTATTAGGGCCCAGATCCACCAATTTATTTGCTTCTTGCACCCCCGTTATTGCTTACATTACTCTTTCTGACTATTTTTTAAAAATTTAGACTTTGTTTTAATTTAAGTAGTTGTTATTTACAATTCTTTTTTTATTAATACACTTTATTTATATTATCAACTTTAATACTTCAATTGTTATTTTAAATTTTTAAGTATAGTTTTCTTAATCAAATAATATTAGTTATATATTTATATATAATATAATTTTAAAATTTTCAATATAGACCGAGTCAAACCGAGTCAATTACTGACCCACTGGTTGAACCACTAACCCACTACCTCGACCGGGTCAATGACCGAACCGGTTTTTATAACTATGCTCTGGTCTCCCAATGCTATTAGATATGAGCATTGTAAAAAACAATTTTTTAGAAATTGGTCATAACCCCACTGGTATGCTTCTCTTAAAGCCTCAATATATTCCTTATCATCATGCAAGAAGCTCATAGCAAAGCAAGCTTCTTTAAATGATGGATATAGTTGACCATCAACTATACGAATTTCTTCAAAAGTGATTGGTCCTTTAACCATGACCAACATCATCCTAAGATAATAAAATTCTCCATTAGTTGGAGGCATCCAATTTAGCCTTCTAATTGTATAGCCTTTTTTCGTGGCTTCCAAAGTCTATCCTTGGCCACATATGTAAATTTTCTGACAAACTGCACATAAGTTAGATGTTTTCCTTCATTGAAAATGGTATTAGCATGTAGTTAAGATGTAAGCATGGAGTCCTTAACAATTGTCTTGGAAAGCAAAGCATCAATGTCATCATCATCTTCAAAGATTATTGAATTTTCACCAGTAAATTGTAACGACCTGCCTCGTCACTATGATATCACTACTCTAAACGTATAATTTTCAAATTTTAAATATAAACTCTATTAGTTTGATTATGAAAATGAGGGTAAATTTCTCGCGATACTACACTCATAAAAAATGCACAAATACGTAAACAAATACATAAATATATATATATATATATATATATATATATTAAACCATTACATATCAATCACATGTAAAAACATGATTCAATTTTTACATATATCTAAGCTTGAGATTACATGCCCGGTCAAAGAGAAACAAGGAATCAACTAAGAAAGAGTTGATAAGAAAACATAACTCTCTCCAAAAATAAATTCCAACGTTATCACGTCGTCTTGGTGACTCCAGCAAAAGGATTTCCCTCCAACAGCACCTATTGTTGCTCATCTACTCCCACAAACGAAGGTTTCGATCATCACATGTGCCAACCACATAGTGCAAAATTGCATGGGTGAGTTTATTATACAAGATCAACAAGCACCAAATGACAATGATTAGCAAGAAAACAATAATAATAACCACAATCATTCTCAGTAATCAATCAATTCAACATACACTCAACAAACTAGTGATCAACTTTTCACAATTCAAATCTATTATGCTCAGAATGATGCATGTACTTGACTCAACTCTCAAATGCAATGCAGTACCATTTGTTAGAAAATAGCCTAAGTGTGCCCACTTGACATTCTCACTTAGGAAAATGATGCAGTAGCTCGTCGAGGTCACCTTGTTGTGCATATGCCACTCTCCACATGGTGATCAGCCAGAGTTACAAGGGAGTTCCAAACCGAGTGATATGCCCCCAGGTACCCTCATTTTTATCCTCTGAAAAACCACAGGTACTTACTGCCACCATTTATACTATTTCCATACCATTATGCAGTATGAAACATGGGCACCATCAATGCACTTTAAAATTCTTAAACCAATAATCTTCCCTGCCAGGAATATCCAACAAGTCATTGCACTCTTCATGTACATACACAACATACATTCATCACAAAGTCAACATCGACATCATCTCTCACCAATGTCATCATCAACATCAACATCATCTCATATTAATATAATCATCAACATAATCTCATTTCATTATCATGAACATCATAAACAATCACATTCCACATATATACATATAACACATGCCTGAGATTCACAATCTTTAGGTCTTCAGACAACACAGATCTCATACATTCACAACCCATAATATCACGAGACTAATATTTTAGGAAAATTCTAAATTAAAGTGGAGAACTATAATATACAAAACAAACTCATGCCCATTTAAAATTTAATAAATAAGTATATATGATAGCCAATTATAAAATTTTGGGTAGAGTCTCCTCTATAATTAAGATTTTTCCCAAAATAAATCTAATCATTACAATAACAACATCATTCACAATTTCATTTATCAATAATAAATATATCGCATTCCATTAGTTTAAAACACAATTTTTCTTGAAAACCAACACACAACAGGGACAGACATACATCCCTATAATTGGGTTCCCTGACCCCAACTATGGTATCAAAAGTTGTAAATAAACAATAAACTCTCTTCATCTATCTATATCCCTTTTTAGCTCCTCGTAGCGTCATTTTGAGATCTCTTAAGTTTAGCGCGTTTGGTCCAAACACAAATCTCTATATACCAAATCGAAGACAATTTAGTATAGATTTCAAAGATAAGGTTAATATTAACATTCAGGGTAAAATTACCCACTCAAATTTAAAAGAATCTAAAATGGGGTTTTGGGAGTCCACATCAAAAAGATGTCATTTTGAAATTTCGATCACACCAATGTCACTGGGGTTCAACAAAGGTTACAAAAATGACATCAATATTATAAAAAGAAAACTTTTACAATGTCTCATTTTCAAAGGTCTTTCAAAGGAAGTGTAAAAACACCTAATAACGGTACCCAAATCACAAGAGATACTAAGAGAGGCTTAAACTAACTAGGAGAAGACAAAGAAATTATGGTTACCTCGAAGAAACCACGAAAGGAAGATTGCAGGCTCCGTTCTCTACCGAATTCTCAATTTGAGTTTTGAAGATTTCGCTCCAATTAAAGTATTCATCTCCATGCCATGGTCCGACGGCAAGTAACTGCAGCTCGTGGCGGTCACTGGTGGTCGTGGCTAGTGGAGGTGGATTGAGGCTTGGGTGAGGTTTTAGAGAGAGAGAAAAGGGTGAAAAAAGCATTTTTCACTGCTGATGGATGTATTTATAAATTGTATATCTGGCTTCACGCTAAACAGGATATCAAAAGTTGTTATTTTGCAAATCCGAACGGCCAAACAGTGCATTTATAACGACTTCGTTTTATTTTCTTATTTGACCGATTACGCTTTTAGTTTACGAAAAAAAAATTTCTACGTAATTCGTTCACGTAAAACCATTATACGGGATAAACTATTTAATTTAACATGTTCACAAATCTATCAAAATGCAAAAATCCAAACATAGTTTAATTATAACAGTCCGTGTACAGTTATCCAAAATAAAATACAGACTGTTACCAAAATAGTTTTAGTACGAATTACATAACTGCAGAGGTAACAACACCAAAATAGGAAACACTACATCAAGCCAAGTACAGAGTGCAAACCATCCAAACTTCTCTATCCCATTACCTCAGCTTCACTGTTCCTCTGCTCGCCCAAATAAATTGGGGTCATCACAGGTGTCAACCACAGACACAAATAGGGATAAGTACATGATAAACACAGTTTAGATAAATCAACAGGTTTACAACAACACATAATAATAATGTACAGAATATTAGTCAAATGATCATAGATCAATATTCGTAATGGTTGATGCATGATATCTTTATTAAATGATGCATGACTGAGATCTCAGCTTATTAAATTAACATCAGTGGCCACAGTCAAGATAGCCCCACCCCCTCTAGTGGAACACACCTATCCAATCAGTCGGGGTAGGGCAGGGGCGCGTAGGAATGTCACCTCCACCTATGTGATCATCATGGTGGTGTGGTCCTCCCTGAAACACACTACCCCCCAGTTCAATCTCTGAACGCATGGACTCGGTTTAGCTATCTGACAAACAACTCCACGGATTAACCCCCGCAAGGCATCAACTCCACGGATTAACCCCCGCAAGGCATATACATATGAAAATGTATGAATGGTTTAATTATTCTTCTTTTACCGTTAGTCTCCAATTTATTTCTCATATACGTTAACCATTCAATATAAATCTGGTACCACTTTAGTCAACATATTATTTGGTATGGAAATACTCAGCAACACACGGATTCAATAATCATCCATCATGATTAATTCCATATAAAGGAGACAAGTGTGCCTTAATTCCTTTAAAGAAATAGTCTTAATAATATGAAGCATGACTCTCAATCATATATTCATGACTTAATTTCTAATAGAACAGAACAAAAAACTTATCATAGCTCAACATCAAGTGAATGATAAAATAACAAACAGCAACCTTAAGTTACAAGTATAACAACATGACAAAATGACATACAGCAACATACAGCAGTATAATATCATACAGCACCCTTAAATACTGCAACGTAATAAAATATCATACAGTCACATTAAGTTACTGCATATAACAGCACCTTAATTACAGCATACAGCAACATCATAGAATAACCTACAGCAACATTAAATAAATATACAGCATCATTTAGTTATAATTACAACCACAACAGCAACATAATAATTTAAGCAACAACATACAGCAACATTAAATTTCAAATACAGCCAAATAATTCTATGGCCACCTAGTAGAATAAATTATTTTTTTTTTTTGACAGCTACCTATTTAAGTTCAAATTACTTATTCTTTAGGTTACTTAGTCACTTTATTATTCAATCTAACTAGTCTTCAAGTCTAGGAAGATTACTACTTTAATTCGCCATTCTTGCTTCCTTTTCCATTCATTGCATCATTTAGACAAACACTTGGCATGCATAATTTAAATCTTGTAAGAATGAATGATAGCATAGATTAAATCATATAAGAATAAGGCATAACAGCACCTATTTAATTATCTAAACCATGTAAACCAAATACTTCCCCATACCTTTCTTGATTTCTAAATTCTTTGGACAGCTTTTCCTTTAATTAGAATTAAAGAATCCTTGCTCCTAGAGTTGCTATCCTTTACGTGAACTTTCAAGCACTCAAGCCTTGATTTTTGTCCTAGGTATAAGGTATACTTTGAAAGTGAAGGAGAAGATGAAAATGAGAAGGAAGTTGGATACAAAAAGGGTATTTGCACAGCTAGGTTCTTCTTGGTTTGTTTAGGAAATTGTTTTGGAAGCATTAAAGTGAAAGGGATGTAGGCACGGTTCTTTATTGTTTCCTTCAGCCCCTTCCATGTTTTCTTCTCCCAAATATATAAAATTTGCTTCCTAAAATGCTTTTGACAGCTTATGGTCCGTCTACCTCCTTAGCAAGATTTTTTGTGCTAAAAATCTTCCTTTACTTTCCAATTGGTTAGCTTTTCATTGGCTAAGTAATCACTTGCTTCCAAGTGGCCTTAATCATGAAATTTCCACATCTTTCTTTGGTTTTCTTGTGCTGTCCGTGAACTAACTAAGCTTAGGGTGCTTTCCTTTTGTTTCAATTTTATTTACGTGGGATAGCTTGATCTTGGTAGATTTTTGTTGAAATTTTTTCAAAGTTACTTTCCACTTGGTCCAATTGCTTTTGCCTTTGTTCCTTGGCTGTCCACATGTCCTCTTTCTTGAGTTTTCTAAAGCTTTCTTCACCTTTGCTTGAAGTGCACAGCCATATGGAGTTTTTGAAGCCACCATGTGCAATTTTGGTCTTAAACCGTGGAGTAGTCATAGTTTAGGGATTTTATGCTTTGGTTTTACTTAATATAAATTCTTACATAGACTAAAATCATTTCTATAATCTAAGAAAACCTTATTTCTAATTGATTCTTTTATGAATAAAATTCTAAAATTGTTTAGAAACTAATTTAGATCTTTGTGACATTTTTAGAATGTAAACTTTCTTAGATATTTGTATCTTAATTTCTATTGGTTTTAGTTTGTTTCTAAATAGCAAAATTATCGAAATCTGAGGGTGTTACAGCATTGGTGTGTTATGAACTTACAATAACAATTTGAATGTGATTCAACGGTTAATGAGTCCAATATCATAGTTTTATCGAAACATGTTTAGGATAAAACTTGAAATCACACATTTCAAACATAGATCAAACAAACTTCATATAACCTAACATTCACACAAGCAATTGCACAATGATAATTTACACAACACTTCAACTAATCTAAACTAATCAAATAACACAAGAAATACATCAAACATATATTTTCAGTTATCGAAATTTTAGGGTGTTACATAAATGAAAGTACAATCTTTCAACGGTAGATGATCTCTTGTTAATTTGGAATGAAAATATTCTCTAGCAAACTTCACAAGGAGAAATATACCTACCATCTATATAATGCTTAAGCTCATCAAGACATTGTCTTATTGTTCCATCATCATTTTGCATAGGTACAAGAGCAGCAGTTATGCGATCATATCCTTTATTAATGTATTTGAATAAATATTTGATGAATATTGATTGATTGCACCATTTTATGTTGAGGTTAGTTTGATATTTCAACAGCAATTTTGGATTGTATGGCACTACATATCTGTTATCTAGGGCTCTCTGATTTTTCTCAATGTATTTCCCATCATTACTTCTTCTATAAATAGGATATCCATCTCGGTCCACAACAGTTTTAGGTTGTCATTTCTTTGGAAAAAATATACAACATTTCCCATCTTTCATGCATGGCAAGTTTCTGTTAGCATGACCAAACGAACCATGCATCATATGATTCCACACACATTCATACAGTTGTGGTTGTTCAATAGCATTGGGTATCTCAGTTGATATAATGCTATCAATGTCTGCACGAGATGAATACTTGCTGGCAGGATGTATAAACAACAAGATATAAGCATGTGACAATCCTCTCTTTTGGAATTCAATTGTGTAAATATCTTCCATTGTTATACGGTTAGTTTAAACATAAGTATAACTACAATAAGCATGTAATTTAAGTGTGTTAGGAGTGCAGCTCTTACATGCAAGTACATTGCCTAAAATTTTTTTATCTTTCAAGTAAGACATTGGTTGTTCTAGCTTGAGTTTAAAAATTCTTGTAACAACATCTAGTCGATCTGTTGCAGTTAAATTAAGAGGTGAAACAGACCTTTGAATCTCAGGCCAATATGGATTATAAGTGAAAGTCAAGAAAAAATCTGGAAAACCAACACTGTTGCATATGGTCATTCCATTAAAGTATAATTGATCCATATACCTGCTCCTACCAACAAAAGATGAAGGTAGAACAATACGTTTTCCACAATTGGTACGCTGACTATCATTTGCCTCATGTGAGCTCTTTAAAGTGTTGTATTTATCACAATGCATTTGTTTTTGATGAGTTCTTATAAACATTAATCGTTCTACTTCCATCATTGTGTAACCATCAACAATAAATTGTTGAAATAATCTTTTGGACCTTAATAAAGTTTGACCTTCTCCCTTTCTAGACTGTAACCTAAAATACAAGAACTCTTTAATAGTTACTTTGTTTCTCTTTCTTTGATATGAATCATCCATATCTCTATGTTTGATATCATTGCGGTATCAATCTTCACCATAAGGAAATAGGAGAGGATATATGCAATCCAAGATAACTTGGATGAAGCTCATTGATTATTTGTAATCGTCCACTTTGTTTTTCAAGTATTATATCTCTATTGATAGGTTTACTTGCATCACCAACAATAAGTGCATCCACCTTTGAAACTGTGGGCAAATTATAAATCCTTCCATTTTTTTCCTATATGATATTAACTGCAAATTAAAATTCTGTCTAAAAGATGTCATATCCTTCTTTCACCATCCTAAAAGACTTAGCAAACACATTGTATTCATCAAGCATTTCTTTTAACTTTGACACAAGCTGTGAATCAAGAATGTTGTGCCATCTAAAAATGACAACATACTATCAGTTAAGATAAAAATCTGAAAATCTCAAATTGTAACAAAATCTTATAAAATACATTTTAGCTTTCTCCACCAATTTTGTTTTCAATTTCATTTTATGTATCATAGATATACTGCTGAGCAAATTTTGGAGGTTTCCCAGCCATTGGTAATAGGCTTCCAATCAAATGACATGATTGACCATGAATTTTATAAATTGGTGGGCCTTTTCCTGTCAACAGACTTGTATCTATATTAGCACCAGGAGAGCTGAAAGCAAACATCATATTTAAGCTCTAATATTTTGTTGGTAATTTCTGTTTTGTCGTGATTGTTGATCACATAGTAGTTGTTGCAGCAGTATTGGTGGATTCTTCAGAAAAGGAAGTTGTATCCTTCCAATGCTACAACAAAGGCTATATTTGACATTAGCATGATTTATATTTTTCATCTTACTTTCTTGATACCGCATAGTAGCTTGGCAATATGGACATGAATTAGTAGGGTCTCCTATATCAAGATATCCTAACAAATAAAAGTTCATTATTTTCACATTAGTAACATTGTGCTTTAACCAAAAAGTTTGTCAATAGACACTAAAATCTGTAAGTTACTCCAACATTATTTTCACATTAGTTTCATTATTTTCGTCTTATTTTCACATTATCTATGTGTTGGAGTGCAGCCGCTCCCCAACTGAAGCCACCAGCCTGATGGAGATCACGAAATGCCTCCAAGAATACCACACCGATATGTGTGGCACTCTTGTTAGCAAAGATAACCAAATAGAGCAAATATGCTCTGATTACCACTGTCCACTCCATCTGCCCACACTTCACAGCATACAACTCTCGTAGCCAAGAAAGACGAACCTATGCTCCTTGGCATTTTTGTCTCTGCTTCAGTCTCTTCGGTAGTCACCTTAAGCAACTCCACTACTAATTCAACAGCCTCCTCGACGTCCAATACATCGTAGGTCTGGAAGGCACCCATGACTGGTTGATGCAACAACGATGCAACGTTATCCAGCGTGATTGTCATCTCTCCGATTGGCAAATGGAAACTGCTGGTCTCCTTATGCCATCTCTCCACGAAGACTGAGATTAAACCCTGATCACCTGACTCCAACGAACAGGTGATAAGTGGGCTTAACCCCGTACCGGCAACCATAGCTTCAATCTGAGGTGTAGGCTTACCAAATTTGTGCACCTTTCTCCCATGAGATGCCAACTTCAGCTTGGGACGTTCCTGCAATATTTGTTAGTTACATAGCTACATATAAAAGCTAAAAATAATTGTCAAATGGAATTTTATTTAAATACAATTGTACATCTCTCGTCCAAACCTTAGCTACAACATGATCAGCGTAAAGAGACAACACTGAAGTGTCATGGGGCCCACCAGGAAATCCCTCAACCTCAATGGCATCAATGCTTCCATCAACAGGTGCAACAATGTCACCAACGTCGACAGCTTGCTCAACATGCACATCCTCAAAAACGCCAATCCTTCCGTGTTATCTCTGTGCCGATGTTGTCGGCCTTCAGTGTGCGGGGGGTTCTTCTTCAATGGCTTCTCTACCTTCTTTGGCCAAAGCCCGCCATAATCCTATCATTTTAACCATAATTTGACATTCAAACCAATTTGTTACATTACAATCATAGCCATTAGGGTTCCATAACATTACAGCATGCTTTCAAATAACAATTGAATTAAACTTCGTTTCATTCATTAACTTTCAGATCACTTTAAACCATAACATGAGATCTTGACAGTAAGTTGCCTAACAAGTTCAAAGCATAGTCATCTGGATCAAAACAATAAGGGTTCCATAACATTACATAATATACTTTCAAATAACAATTGAATTAAACTTACTTCATTCATTAACTTTCAAATCTCTTAACCGTAACCTGACATTTTGACAATAAGTTACCTAACAAGTTCAAAGCATAGCCATCTGGATCAAAACAATCAGGGTTCCATAACATTACACAACATACTTTCAAATAACAATTGAATTGAACTTCACTTCATTCATTATAAAAAAATTTTAAAAAAAATACTCATACGGATTGGCAATCCATAAGGGCCATACAGATTGGTAATCCATAAGCCTCATATGGATCGCCAATTCGTATGAACCTTATGGATCACCAATTCGTATGCCCTTACAGATTGGCAATCCGTAAGTCTCTTACGGATTACGAATCCATATGAGCCTTACGGATTGACAATCCGTAAGCCTCATATAGATTTCCAACCATATAAACCTTACGGATTGGTAATCCATAAGCCTCATACAGATTGGCAATTCGTAAAGGCCATACAGATTGCCAATCCGTAAGGCTCATACGGATTGCTAATCCATAAGTCTCATAGGATCGCCAATCCGTATAAACCTTATGTATTGTTGATTTGTATGAGGCTTACAGATTACCATTTCTTATTACGGATTGCCAATCTGTATAGTATAACACTTACAGATTACCAATCCGTACTCATGCACAAAACGGTACCCAAGAAAGAGGAAACAATGCGTCACTTACCTCGTCACGGAGAAAAACCACCACAGCTACGACAGCGACCAACGCAACCAACAACGATAGTCCGAGAAGCAAACCACACGACCGACCACCAAACCAGACGACGGAGCACCGAACCTTGAATGCAGGAAGAAAAATCGATTGCAGAGCAAAGAAGAAGGAATGAATGGTGTATTGGAAATTTTTAAATCGGTATATGTTATGTTTTTTAACAAGACTATTTGTGAAATTTCACAATTTACTGTTGGGTGTATAAAAAAAGCGCTGGTGTAGGAAGCAGGACTCTTAGTTTTGTTTGAAATAGATAGGCCTCTGTAAGCCGTAAGGGGTCAAGTCACTGTATGATCCGTTGGCTTATGCTAGTTCGCTCTTGTGTTTTAATTTTTTTTTCAATGATTTCTGAATGGTCTTTTCAATCTCTCCATGACTCCATTTGATGTGTGGGCTTGTTTGGATAACTAAAGGTTAAATTATTATTCTCTTAAATTATTCAATAAGTTTAATTTTAAAAGATTTAATTATATTTTTTATTTTTAAAAATTGATTTAATTTGATTTATGCATCTTTAAAAAGTTAAATTAAGTTTATTATTTTTTAAAGTGGATTCAATTTAATTTTGTATTTCCTTTAGTTTCACACATTTTTTAAAAATGTATTCAAATTTGATTTAAAATAAGATTAAATTAAACCTATTTAAAATAAATAATCTAATTAAAACTTTTAAAAATAAAGGAGTCAAATTGAATCTATTTGAAAAAATAAGAATTTAATTAAATCTTTTAAAAATAAACAAATCTAATAGAATATTAAGAACTATTCACATGATATAGCAAGGGCGGGGTGACAAAGAGTCCTTTGGATAGAATCTTGGTATATATAAGAATTGGTTAAGCATATGACCCGCGTCTACCCAATATGTTTTCAACATAAGCATTTTTTACCATTCTCATTTGATGTTGAAATACAAGAATGAAGATTGGGGGCAAACCTTTTAGGAACATATATCAATATTTGGCATTTACTATAAGATTAAAATTATGATTTTTTTTAAATAAGAGACAAAATATTTTAATTAAAAAATGAAAACTAAAATTATGAATTTTAGAAAATAAAAAGACGAAAATGATATTTTAAACTAACTTGTATATATAAATAATTATAAGGAATGAAAAGGACAACTGTAAAAATTTCGATCCACAACTAGCTCGAATGACAATAAACAACTAAGCAATGGACCAGGATAGCATCTTCAGCAAATTTTTGTAGTAATACAAATAAGGGGAAATGCATTATATTATAATATATATATATATATATATATATATATATATATATTATAAAACGTTTTTAATAATTTTTTGTTTAACCAATTAATAAATTGTGTTTTTATAAATTACTTTTTCAAACATTAAAATGTGTAATAAAATTTAGAATTAAAAATAAAATTAAAACTTTTTTTACTAACGCTATTATTTCCTCTTTTAATATATATTTGAGTTGTAAAAAAAAATAACGAATGATTACATTGTAAGATAAATAACTTAGAAATTCGTAAAAACCATAAATTTTAAAGATCAATTGAAATGCAATCAAAGTTCAAGGTGCCTATTTTTTTTTTTTAAAAAAAAAGGTAAAGTTTAAATATCAATCATAATAAATCTAAAGTTCATGATGATCTCTATTTGCAAATGAGGAAAAATTTAAGGATTAAT
>PYAF01001355.1:80411-91102 GCA_007407185.1 Glycine tomentella | reverse complement strand
TTCTGTCTGGCGGGGACATAAGACCGTGTTATTTTAATTCTGTCTGGCGGGGACATAAGACTGTGTTATCTTAATTCTGTCTGGCGGGGACATAAGACCGTGTTATTTTGATTCTGTCTGGCGGGGACATAAGACCGTGTTATTTTATATTCTGTCCGGCGGGGACATAAGACCGCGTTATTTATATTTGAGCCTGGCGGGAGCAAAAGACCGTGGTATTGTATATCTGTGTGGTGTATGGCTAATTTGATTTGAACTGTGTATTGTGATGAGGTAATTTGATTAAGGTGTGGATTATGCTTGTCGCTTATTTTATAAATAATATTATAACTATGTGGGTATATATATTTCTTTATGTATGTTTTATTCAAACTATGTGTGTCATGAACTTACCCTTTTCTATGTCTGTGGTTGACATCTGTGATGACCCTAATTTATTTGGGCGAGCAGAGGAACAGGAAAGCATAAGCTGTAAAGGATATTGAAGAAGAATGAGAAAGAAGTTTTGATGGACTGCATGTTGTGATTTGTAATTCTCTGTGGCATGTATTTGTGTTAGAAAGTATGTATATTATTTTGGACACTATATTTAGGACTGTATAATGGACTGTATTTATTTATTATAATTGTACCGTGGTGAGGGCGAATCGTTTATGTTACAAATCAATCACAAACTTAAAGCAAAGAAGAAAAGAAACTTTTTTGAAAAAAAAAATTTACAACTAAAATCATTCTAATACAAAATGGTCATTGGAATTTCATTTAAAATCAATCAAGCAAAGGGAGACGTTACAGTTACTCTACCTTGGCACTTTACTAGAGCACCATTACCATCCTATGGTGTTTGTTCAACATATCATGCAACTACACCAGTCAATAATGTGCCTCCACTGACTTTCTTGGCAACTCAATATCCATCATCTAGATCTGGCCAACAATATCTAGTAACATCATGGTCCTTTGACCCCACAACCATGGTTCCCTAACTCTGGTACTTTGCACCATATTACTGTTGATCCTCACAATTGAATTCTGATTCAAGTTTTCCAATGACTTAAAGTCAATTACAAAACCATGTTTCAACCAAAGGTACTACAAAGCAATAAGCAAATAGCCATTAAAAAATATCTAATCAAATTAAAATTTAATCAACAAATCGATGGCAAAGACAAAAACTTGTAGCTTAAAAACAACCATTCAAGGTAGTCCTCTTTGTAGATGTTCTATCGAAGAAGCTTCACATGTGTTCTTTAGCTGTCCCAAAGTTATGCTGCTTTGGTGGGAGTCATTACAATGGATTAATATGCAAGGGGTATTCCCCATCACGCCTATTAACCATTACATCCAGCATGCGTTTTGCAGCTTTACTGGTCTTAGGACTCATAGGTGGCAGATTTGGTGGTTAGCCTTGACTTGGAGCATTTGCCATCACCGTAATAGGATTGCCTTTCATAATGAATGTTTCAATGGCTCTAAACTGTTGGAGGACGCACTTTTTTTCTGTTGGTCATGGCTAGTTAACCTAGAGAATGGTTTCAGTACTGCGTACTACCAATGGTCTAGTCACATCAGAGATGGTTTTTTGTATATAGGGGGGGCTTAGAGTCTGTGTCTTTACGTTTTGGACTGGGTGTGAGCATGTCATTAGTATGACCTTTGGCATATTAATTCAGGAATGTTTCCATGTATTAGGATGCCAAAGTTCAGTCATGTTAGCTGCTGGGTTTTTTCTAAGGTTTTATACGTACATCTTGTACTTTCCCTTTTTATACATATATATATATATATATATAATATTATCTTTGCTGACCAAAAAAAAAAACCATACAAGGTAGTAAAAAAAATCAACGAACCACAAAATAAATATAATTGCATTTTATCCCCACAAAAATAAACAATTACAGATGTTTACAAACCTTGCATGAGCAAATAAAGCTTTGGCAATAACAAGCAACGTGGAAGAAAAGACAAGGATGTTTATATTGTATTGCAATTCAGCAGCAAGTCCCCTTAAAATTTCCAAAAAATCTTTCTTTTGCCTTGGCATTTGCTTCATGGTAACTGAAACAAATAAATTTATCAATATACATGAATAAGAAAAGAGAAAGACAAGTGTTTGACGACAACGACAACGACAATGACAACAACAACAACATAGTATTGCACATGTTTTATAAAAAACACACCTTGTTAATGCAGCCTCCACCTTTGGTGTGGTCAATCATTCCTCCCCTGCCTTTTTTCCTTTAGAATCTAAAGCATGCCTAAGCTGTTTAATTTGTTCCTCTCCAGGGCTACCAACCCACAAATTTGGAGTAAAGTGTTTGCCTTTGAACCAAACTGCCTCATGCTCCCGAGCATAAGATATCTCTCCCTTAGGACCTCCAAGTGGGGCTACAGTAGCCTTTATTCTAGAAAGAACAGGAACAAAATCTTTAGTGACCTGCAATGTTGGGATAGCATTAATGAAACATAAAGAAGTCTCTCTAAACATACTTCACATGCAAACAACTATAGGCAAGGTTGAGATACAGAGACCTACTGCTATCTGCAAGGCTTCAGCTGCTTTTTTAACAGCAGTGAATACATCATCTATGTGGATTCTTTTTATTCGGCCTTTCCATTTAGACTCCATATCCTCAAAAAATTCATGAGGAATAAGAGAGAAAGAGTTCATTTTCTGATCATTCCCACCATCCAGAGAGATTATATCACCAATCTTAGTAGATGCAACTTGACATCCAGCAACCTGAAAAATAAATAACATTAAGGACATCTACAATCCAATAAAATTTGAAGCTACTGAATCAACCAAAAGAGAAATGACGGAAGCATTATTATTTCAATAGTGCCTGAAATTCTACGGGAACTCCAGAAAAATGCGTTATCAAAATACATTAAATCAGCAGATTTAAAACTGACTGTAAATGTTATTAAAAAAATCCAAGGAGAATAAAAACTACAAGTTGTACAGACAAAGTTACAAAACATAATGTTACACATTTACATTTGTGTTTGAAACTTGGCATGATTAGGACATGTAAAGTTAGCCAACTATATTTATATTTATTTTTTATCAGCAAAAATAATATATATATATATATATATATATATATATATATATATGAACAAAGAAACAGTACAAGTATACTAGAACAAAGACAAAGTAGGCAAAACAAAACCAAGACCTTTGGCAACCTAATACATGGAAAAGACATGAATTAAGGTGCCAAAGATTAAGATGAAACTAAAAAACCCCAATCTAGGAGGGGTGAAGAAATCTATGTTATACCCTCCCCTGATTACAAAAAAGCTCCCCCAGATTACATGACCAAACATGAAACGGAATGTTAAACCCTTTCTCCAGATTCTTAGTCCATGTCCAGCATATAAATATTGCATCATCCATTAACTTGTGGCTGTTGAAAATCTTATTTTGGAAGATGATTCTATTTCTATGGCACCAAATAGTCCATGTCGGTGCTATCCACCATGTTTGCCATCTCTGGCTGCAAATCCCACTAAAATAATAGTAGGAATGTTGACTGAAATGTTCTCTAGGATTTACTGAACACACATTGAAGATGGATATCCAAGACATCGAATCCCACCGGATTGGCCTGATTTTGTCGCAACTAAAGAATAAATGTGCTGCATCCTCCTCAAAAATCCTGCAAAAAGGGCAGTATAGATCATTTGATTCCACATTTCTTCTTCTTAGGTTCAGCTTTGTGGGCAGTCTGTCCCTGATTAATTTCCAAGCAAAACATGATGCTTTGGAAGGGACTTTTATTTTCCATAACTCCTTGAACACTGCACATTGATTCAGAGATGACCATTCCCTATTGATGAAAGTATAAGCACTCCCTACTGTATACACTCCACTCGGATCAGCCTCCCATTGCCATGCATCTTGTTGATGTGGTCATACCACCGTTCCTTGTATATCTTCTAAAAACTTAACAGCAGTCTCTACTTCCCCTTCCATGAAAAATCTTCTCCACTGAAGTTGTCATTCCCAACCCTCCTGTGTTTGTTCACCCAATTGATGGATATGCTGTTGTTGTTGATTGGAAATCAGGTACATTCTTGGGTGTTTGTCCCTTAGTGACAGCCTGTCGTTCTTCCATACATCCTCCCAAAATAAATCATTGACCCACATCCCAACTTCCAATCAATTCCTCTTTTGATCTCGCAACCTTCCTCATTTGAATTACAAACAAAACAAAGATCCTTCCACCATATGGATTCTCCTCCAAACCTTCTATTCTCTCCCAAATTCCTCCATCCTCCATATTTTGACTCCAACACTTTTACCCATAACTCATCCTACTGATGGAACATATTCCAAAACCATTTCTCAAGTAATGCATAGTTGAACGTGGTTATGTCCTTAATACCCAAACCCCCACACTCCTTTGGTTGACAGACTAAATCCCATCTAACCCAGGCAATTTTCCTCTGGTCTTGGCTGCCACCCCACAAAAATCTTCTTTGGATTCTGATCAAGCTCTCTAACACCTTCTTTGGGACCTATAAGAAGGACAATAAGAAAATAAGGATCGAGTTGAGGACAGACTTAATCAAGGTTAACCGCCCTCCAAAAGAAAGGTACTTCTGTTTCCAAATAGCTAATTTTCGCTCACACTTCTTGATTAGGGGATCCCACATCACAGACCGCCTTGGGTTCGCCCCAATAGGGACACCCAAGTACAAGAAAGGTACATCCAGCTCTCTACAGTTTAAATATGAGACAACATTGTTAACCCACTGTTCATTCATACCGAACACCCCAAATCTGCTCTTAGCAAAGTTTATTCTCAAACCCGATGCCAATTCAAAGCCTCTCAACATGACCTTAATAGTTCTAACATTTTTTGCTGAATCTATCCCAAAAAAGATTATATCATCAGCATATTGTAAGATGCTGATATCAACCAATTTCTTTCCCACCTTATACCTTTCAAACTGATCCTTCTTTTGTGCTTCTCTCATCAGTCCCGTAAGGCCTTCAGCAACAATGTTGAACAATAGTGGTGCTAGGGGATCTCCTTGTCTAAGGCCCGTTGTGGTGTGAACTCCTCAGTTGGGCTCCCATTGACTAAGACAGAGATAGAGGCGGATTTTAAGCAACCTTCGATCCATGCAATCCACTTCGAACCAAACAACATCTGCCTCATCATGTAAATCAAAAAGTCCCAACTGACTGAGTCGTAGGCCTTTTCATAGTCTACTTTGAACACAAGGCAGCTATCCTTATTCTTCTTTGCCTCATCCACCACCTCGTATGCGATGAGCACACTATGTAACAAATGTCTCCCTTCGATGAAAGCTGATTATCGGTGATCAATGATGAATGGCAATACCTTTTTCAGCCTGGTGGATAATACTTTAGCAATAATTTGGTATATGCAGCCTATTAAGGAGATAGGCCTGTAATCATTCAAACCCTGTGGATCTTAACCTTTAGGAAGCAAGGCTATAAAAGAGGCATTTCCTCCTTTAGGGAAAGCTCCATTTACAATGAATTCATCGAAGAAACGAAGGAAATCAGCTTTAAAGACATCCCAGAATTCTTTGATGAATTTAAAGTTGAACCAGTCTGGTCCGGGACTCTTCTTACTGCCACATGCCCAGACTGTCGCCTTCACCTCATCTGCATTGAATCGTGCCATCAGAAGATCATTATGCTGCCGTTCCAAAGTCTTGAAGGTGACTCCATCTAAGTTTGGTCTAACCCAAGCCATATCTTCAACATGGCAAGGTGACTCCAGCAGTCGCATACTGTCTTCCTAAATGACTTATCCTGTAACCAGCAATCCAATACCCTAAAAGGCTTTGGAGCCTCAGCAGAATAGGGCAATGGTCAAAGAAGTTTCGGTCCAAAATTAGCTGTGTGGTGGCTGGCCATTTTGCAAGCCAATCAGCAGACACAAGGGCTTTATCCAACCTGCTCTTGGCAGTTCCATTCAGTCTGTACCATGTAAATTTGTGGCCGAGGTAGGGCACATCATCCATCTCCAGTTCATCAATCCAATCGTTGAACTCCTTCACTATGCCTTCATAAAGAGATCTTTGACATATTCCCAACCTTTCCTGAGACCTTCTAATATTGTTGAAATTGCTAATAGTACACCATAAACCCTCCATACATGCACACCTCAACTGCTTGATAGCTTCCCAGATATTCCTTTTTAGAGAAACCTCGCATGGTGAATACACATTTACTATTGTGACTTTAGTGTCATCAGCTAACCATTTCCCTTCCAAATATATATACCCTGCACTTAACACCTTATTCTCAAGTTTAAACACCTTTTCATTCCAAATACATAATAATCCACCAGCCCTATTGGCTGCTGGTGTAAATTCCCACTGAATTTCAGAATCTCCCCACAACACTTGACATATCCTCATATCATTACTTTCTGTCTTAGTCTCTTGTAGGCATAGCATGTCCACCCTCACTTTTGTAACCAGATTTCTAATAGCTGCCCACATAACCCCACCCCCGCCCCCCAAAACCTCTGGTATTGTAGGAAATGATCTTCATTTACCACCAAAACTACTACCCAACCTCTGAGCCTCACACATATCTCTTTTCCTTGATCGCTTCTGACTGGCCATAGCAATTGAGGCCCAACAATTGTGCTAATTCCCATTCACTTTGAGTGTCTTTTCTCTGTTCTCGCTTTACAGGACTTGTTGTTGGCGTATGCTTGTCAGATCGATTATTCTCTAGCTGCCTGTCTCCCCAATCTGCTACATCTTTTAATCCGCCACCTGAAGTTATTGACGGAGAAGCTCCAGGGCTCGAATAAAATGTAACGGCCTCTTTTCCTTTATTAACAGACTGCTGAGGGGTGAAACCAATATGCTGAGTCTTTGATATTTTGGGCTTCATGTCCTTTTTGCACCCTTTACCTCTAGAATAAACTTTCCATGTAGAATCTGGGCCAATAAAATTGTGGCCCAATCCGCTATCGTTGACTTCAGCATAGGTGTTGTTCACTGGTCCCATACGCCTTTCTCCCAATACCCCCACTCCCGAAAATGCTAAGACCTCACGTGCCTCCAACTTGTGTGCAGTAGGTGACAAAAGATGTGGGTCCCCCCTTATGTTTCCCCTTTCCGGCCTGTCAAGTACCTACGCTCCGACATCGCCATCTCTCGCCTCTATATCCGCGACAGCCAAAACACCACCAACCTCAAGACGCTCGTTACCCGCTAGCTGCTTAGTGGGAGCAGGCGACCTTTGCAAACGTGGGTCCCTCACCACCTTTCCTCTATTTGTGTGATTATCCAGGTCGGCTCCTTCAATCTGACTCGTCACCAGGGTTGTCGCAAACCATTTCCCTTTCTATGAAAATAGGTGATCGTCTATCACCTAATGCGAGGTTACCGTCAAAATCGACTTTGCTCCTTTTGTCAGAGTTTTGACTACCCAGCGGTACTTGCACTACACATTGCCCCGCGGGTATTACTCTATCTTCGCCACAGTTACGTCCTTCTTCCCTAACACTGGTCGACATCATGGATGACGCCGAAGTCTCGGCCACCAGACTGACCCCTAAGCCTTCGTCCATGCCCATCATGCTATCATCGGACGAAATCACCTCCAATGATGAAGCATATCTCGCCCTCGAACACTTGCATTGCTGAGATCATGTTTCCTCAACAATGTTGATTCAGTATTCCTCGTTGTTAATGGATGCGACGACCATATGGTTGATGGTAGGTTGCCACGGTGTTTTGATAAGCACCCTTGCCCTATCCAGACGATTTAGATCATCTGTGTCATCATCCAAATCCACCATCTCACCTATCCCAGCGACGATGCACTTGATACACTCTTTATCCCACGCATGCAGTGGAATTCCCCAGCATGATATCCAAACCAGCCTATATCCTAGCTACATAGCTGGATTCCATTTTTCCAACGAAAAGAACAGGGATGACCCATTTGCATCTGCCTCCTTACACATCTCTGCCGCTTTAGTATCACTGAGACCAGTTAGTAGTACCATGTCGTCTCTTAAATATTTAGGTTTAACATCCTCGCCACCATCCCACATGAAATCTTCTTCTAACCTATCAAACGCCGCCATTTCGTAAGTCTGCCTACCCAGGCTTCGAAGCACCATTTTCGGTTTTCCATTGGAATGGAAAGCTGAACTGACGAGTGGGATGGTTTCATCGCTGCCTGGCCATAGGACATGGGCCGCCTCCTCGTCCTAGTATGGTCTCCCATCGAAACAGCCTGTGCATAGGAGAGATTGCGATGCAGGTGGTATGATATATGTTTCTAATCTGCATCCATCGTGGCCTCATGGTCCGTATTGACCTTAGCTTTTCCTTTTGCCTTTTTTGCCATATGGTCCTCCATAGTCTCCCTTTTACCCTGTTCATTCATGTGAAATTTTGCTCGCATCCTCCACTCCCTGTCGTGTTTAGGGATGTTCACATGAATTTTAAGACCCCCCCCCACAATCAAGGTATCTAACTGTCTCCCGAGTCTGCCAACATCGTCTACTCCTTTGAAGCGCACGAAACCATATCTACGCCCATTTCTATTCCTGTTTTTTGCAATGAAAACCTCCCTAACATCTCCCCACCTCTTGAATTCAAACCGCAAATCTCTTTCGTCCATATCTTTAGCGAAGCGTGTGAAGTAGAAAGATGACACATTTGTCGCATCCCTCCAGTTTTTCGAGTTAAATCCCCGTCTTTCTTCCTCAGAGTGGTACCGACTATACCTAAACCCAACGGCATTGAAACGTGAACTCCCTTGATATCTCTCTCTGTACCTCTCATGGTACCTAAAACTATTATTCACTCTTCCCCACCCACTGTTTCTCTCTCTAAACTTCTTTCTCATCTCTCTCACTACTCCAAGTTGTTAGCAACTATATTTATATGATAGCAGTAAATTAACTAGTGAATATCTATAAGAGATAGGTGCACAAGCCTAGACATTCTATTTTATTAGAACACTACTTCATGATTTAACAGTCCTCAGAATGCATTAAGTTTTAAGCGTGCATGCAGAAGCACCTGTCAAACAATATAAAGGTTATCATAACCAAGACAATAAATGAAGTTTGGCCCAATTAAGCAGTAGTTTTAAGAACTTGTAATATTTGAAAAGAAAAGCAGCATAAAAGTAATGAGAACAAAAACCCACAAGTTCAATACTATAACATCTTAGTTTATATCAAGAGGTTCCTTTCATTTCCTCATTTTCCCCCTTTAAATACAAAATGAATTCAATTTTCCAACATAGATCCAATTCATTTATATTAAGAACATTAGAAGTAGTTATACTAATAGAAATAAATAATAAACATATTTAGGAAGGGATGGGGAAGTTTGGAGGTTGGAAGAAATGAGTGTATCTTAAGAAAGATAATGTCTAGTTTAACAATCACTTCTCAATGTGTCCTCAATACCTATCTAAAAAGTTCTGAAGCTATCCTTCCTTTCTATCTGAACAAACTGAGTGGGTGGGGGAGGGGGGACCAACTTGGCACTCACCAAGGTTTCAAACTCAATTTCTAGGCCCGTTGCCACCTATGTGGGGTCAATTAAATGTTTCAATATTTCATTGAGCTCAAAAGTTTTGTTCATCTGCAAAATTTCATCAAGTACATTCTTTATTCTACAATATTCCATATGATTGACCTCCCTCCATTCAAGTAGCTTTACAAGCTGCACAAATACAGTGAATAATCAGACAGGAAATGCAGGTGCATAAGAACCAAATGATTAATATTAAAAAAAATGTGTAAAATGACAGATATTGAAAATATAGAGTAGAAAATTTTTGTTCCACTATGAATATTTGACTATATGTAAGAGATAGAAATAAGGATTAATTCAATAGGTGTGGACTAAAAATACATGAAAGATCCTAAAATAATACTCCCTCTTGTCCTTTTTATAAGAAACAAATGAGTCTATTACTTTGGTCTTAATTATAAGAAACACGGACCCACTTTAAGATGAATTACTTGATAAATTTCTTTTATACCCTTCATTTATTGTGAAAGATGTTTATTCATTCTCCATGCAAGTGGAACATCACCCCCGGAATTATGAGTAGTGACATTAAATATTACCACTACTTTCTATGGGTGTTTCTGGAATAAAAATTAAACTTATGATATTATTAATTAAATTAACTAACTTACCTACTTTTATTGGTCTTGATGAATTATTTATTTGTTTCTTATATAAAGGACCGGCATGAGTACAACAGCAACAACAAAGCCTTATCCTACTAGGTGAGGTCGGCTACATGGATCACAATGCCGCCATTTGGCATAGTTAAAAACCAATGTCTTAGAAATATTATTAAGTCTAAGATCTACCTTGACGATTTCCTCCAAAGCCTTTGCAGAATTTTTATTATAACACAGACTCTCAAATACTTCTATATTTAGCTTGTACACATGATGTGTTGCAAACACATCTTAATTATAGCTTAGTTTTAGTCATATTTGTATTGAATAGTTAGAAAATAACTCTAGAATTAGTCATATTTAGTATTTTGTATTACATAAGGCATTTTAATACCATTTAAGTGTTTGCAGGTCAAAAAGAGGGATTTACAGGCAAATAACAAAGGAAACAAGATCTGGAGCATCACGCGGGTCGCGCCACAATTCACGCGATCCACTTGGAAGACCAGA
>PYAF01001355.1:61429-78465 GCA_007407185.1 Glycine tomentella | reverse complement strand
TTGAGTCTTCACAAATTCATATGGGTTATTGAATCAAGAAGGTGAAGAATCATTGTTCATTCAAAGCATAGGAAAGGAATGCATTGAGTTGGTAATCTGTAATTCAATCAGTTGATTCATTCATGTGCATGCATTCTTGGATTATCAGGTGATATCTTTCCTTGTCTTTGAAGGTGTAAAACTGTTCTTTTGAATTTTTCTTTAATAGTCTATTATAAATAGGTTTCTTGCAAGTGTAGAGATAGTGTTTCTCTAAGAACAGATGACTAGTGTTCTCAGTGTGGGTTTTGGTCTCTAAGGGTCTAAAAGGGTTTTAGACTTCTGAACTTTATCTAGGGTTGATAAAGAGAGGCTTGTAAAATTGCTTGTAAGATTGTTTTTACAATAGTGGAACTCTACTCTAGTGTTGAGTGGAAGAACTGGATGTAGCCTCATAGGGTTTGAGGTGAACCAGTATAAAATTTGTGGCTATTCTCTGTTCTCATTTGTTAAATCTCTAAATTGCTTTGTTTGTGAATCAATTTCATTGCACAGAAAGTTGTACTCTGTTTTCTATTGTTCTTGGAAAGGGAAGTTGATTGAATATTGAATCTTGGTGTTGAAACAATTTTGAAAGTGATAAAGATCCTGTGGTAACTCTGATTTTAAAATTTTAATTGGTCAAGGTTCAACCAATTCACCCCCCCTCTTGGTTGTTTTGAAGTGTTCCTTTATTTTTCACATGATTAAGGCTCGACAAATTGAAGAAAAGAATAGGGTTTTGGGCAATTTACCTAGAAATGGGAAAGTGAACAGCTCTTTTCTAAGACCCAACTTATTTGGATCAAGAATTGGGAGAGATTGGCAGCCAGGAGGTGTTAAGGGAGGGGAACAAGCAGCAGTGGGAAAAACTGGACCAGAGATGAAGGCTGGAGGAGAATTGAAATGAGGAGGAGAAGGATGGAATAGGAAGAAGCGAATGCAAAGGTTGTCTCCTATGAAGGTAAGTGAAAAAATGAGAAAAGGGGAATACTTCACATGTAATGAAAAATATCATGTGAATCATATATATAAAAACAAGCAATTAAGGATCATGATCATGGAGGAGGATGAGGAAGGGTGTAATGTAGTTGGAGTTGAAAAGGAAGAAACTGAAAAGAAAGAAGAACTGTACCAGCTTTCTTTGTACAACATTCAAGGATTTACACATAAAAAATCTCTTAAGATGTGGGGAGAAGTCAAAGGGAGGAAGGTAGTGGTGTTAATAGACTATGGAGCTACTCACAATTTTATATCCATGACAGTGGTGAGAGAATTGCAGCTGGAAGTGACTCCTACACAGCCATATTTTGTGGAAGTTGGGGATGGACATAAGGTGAGATGTAAGGGAATGTGTAGAGAATTACCCATAGAATTGCAAGGGTTAAAACTGGTTCAAAATTGCTATTTGTTTGACTTAGGAGGAACTGAATTAGTATTGGGAATGGAGTGGTTGGCTGGGTTGGGGGAAGTGAAGGCAAATTTTGAGAAAATGTCAATGATTGTGAAGATTCAAGATAAGGAAGTGAAGTTAAAGGCTGAACCAGAATTGATTAAGGCTGCTGTTAGTTTGAAATTGATTAATGGGAATTTAGAGCAAGATGATCAGAGGTTCTTGGTGGATGTGATGGAAGCAGAAAAAACAGAAGAAGCAGTAGCAGTACCTACAGAAATCCAACAGATCCTGAAACAGTTTGAAGGAGTTTTCACTGAGCCAACAGAATTGCCTCCTCATAGGGAAAGAGATCATGCTATCACACTGCTGCCTGGTAATAAAATCCCTAATTGCAGACCTTATAAATATCCACATTATCAAAAAGATGAAATTGAAAGATTAGTGGAAGAAATGTTGAAGGCTGGAATCATTAGGGCCAGCACTAGCCCATTTGCAAGCCCTGTAATTTTGGTGAAGAAAAAGGATAATAGCTGGAGATTTTGTGTGGATTATAGGCAATTAAACAAAATCACTATTCTTGACAGGTTTCCTATTCCTGTCATTGAAGAATTATTAGATGAAATTGGAGGGGCACATTGGTTTTCTAAGCTAGATTTAAGAGCTGGCTATCACCAAATTCGAATGAAGGATGAGGATGTTCACAAGACAACTTTTAGAACACATGAAGGGCATTATGAATTTTTAGTGATGCCCTTTGGATTGACCAATGCTCCCTCAACATTTCAAGCATTGATGAATGAAGTGCTAAGGCCTTTGTTGAGACAATTTGTACTGGTATTTTTTGATGATATCCTAGTTTACAGCAAGGATTTGGAAGAACACAAGCTGCATCTGCAGGCAGTTTTACAGATTTTACAGCAACAAGAGTTGTATGTGAATGAAAAGAAATGTACTTGGGCTCAGCAATCTTTGGAGTATTTGGGCCATTTGATTTCAGGAGAGAGAGTGCAGGCAGACCCAAAAAAATTAGCAGCCATGAGCAAATGGCCTATTCCTCAGGATATTAAGAGTTTGAGGGGATTCCTAGGGTTGACAGGATACTATAGAAGATTTGTGAAAGATTATAGGAAATGGGCTCAGCCATTGAATGCTTTATTGAAAAAAGATGCATTCAAGTGGACTAAGGAGGCTGAGAAATCTTTTGAGAAGCTGAAAGAAATGATGAGTACATTACCTGTGTTAATGGTTCCTGATTTTTCTAAACCATTTGTGTTGGAGACTGATGCATCAGGAGTGGGATTAGGAGCTGTGCTGTTACAGGAGGGCAGGCCCTTGGCTTTTTGGAGCATGGCTCTATCGGGTAGAGGACAGCTTAAATCAGTCTATGAAAGAAAGCTGAGGGCAATGGTTCTAGCTGTAAAAAGATGGAGACATTACTTGTTGGGAGGGAAGTTTATTATAAGGATTGATCAGCAAAGCTTGAAGTTTTTAAATGATCAGAAATTATTGACTGAAGAACAATTTAAATGGGTTGCAAAACTGATTGGGTATAATTTTGAGATTCAATATAGGCCTGGAAAAGAAAACATTGTGGCTGATGCTTTGTCTAGACAATTTCATTTTTCTGCTATTTCTTTGATACAAGAAGAGGAGTGGATAGATTGGGAAGAGGAATTGAAAGCAGATCAACCATTATATGAGCTTTTTCAGGGAATTGTTACTAAGACAATGGCAAAACCTGGTTATGAGGTGAAAGGAGGAAGGTTGTATTATAAAGGCAGGCTAGTGCTACCAAAGAACTCTACTCGAATTCCTTTAATTTTGAAGGAACTGCATAATTCCCATATAGGTGGGCATTCTGGGTTTTTTAGAACATATAAAAGGGTGACTGATGTGGTTTTTTGGCAAGGAATGAAGAAAGATATTAAGGAGTATGTGGCTGAATGTGATACATGCCAAAAGAATAAGAGCAGCACATTGTCCCCAGCTGGATTACTTCAACCATTACCTGTGCCAACCAAGGTATGGTCTGATATATCCCTGGATTTTATTGGAGGGTTACCAAAAGCACAAGGAAAGGATACTATTCTGGTAATAGTAGATAGGTTGACTAAATATGCGCATTTTTTGGCCTTGTGTCATCCATACACAGCTAAAGAGGTAGCTGAACTTTTCATTCAGGAAGTGGTAAGACTGCATGGCTTCCCCACTTCTATAGTTTCTGATAGGGACAGGCTGTTCATGAGTTTATTTTGGAAGGAGCTGTTTAAAAAAGCTGGAACTGAGTTGAAAATGAGCTCTGCATACCATCCACAAACAGATGGGCAGACAGAGGTAGTGAATAGGTGTTTGGAGGTCTATTTGAGATGCATGGCAGGCAGAAAACCCAAGTAGTGGCTGGCTCATTTGGTTTGGGCAGAGTTTTGGTTTAATACTAATTACAACATTTCTGCCAAAATGTCTCCTTTTGAAGCACTCTATGGACAGAAGCCTCCTTTATTAATTAAAGGAGCTGATATTCCTTCCAAGTTGGAAGAAGTTAATCAACTGTGCAAGAACAGAGATGAGCTTTTGCTGGAATTGAGGGAAAATTTGTTGAAATCACAAGATTAAATGAAAAAGCATGCTAATAAGCATAGGAGGGAGTTGAGTTTTGAAATTGGAGATTAGGTTTTTCTCAGAATACAGCCCTATAGAATGAGATCCCTGGCCAAGAAATCCAATGAAAAATTGAGTCCTAGATTTTATGGCCCTTATAAGGTCATCCAGAAGATAGGAGCAGTAGCTTACAAGCTGGAACTTCCTGTTGGAAGTAAAATTCATTTTGTATTTCATGTATCATTGCTAAAGAAATCAGTTAAATCAAACTGCATTCCTCAACCATTACCAGCAGTAATGGATGAGCAGTGGGAAATTCAGATGAGACCAGAAACAATTCTGCAGCAGAGACAGAATGAACAGCAGCAGCAGGAAGTTTTGATCAAATGGCAAGGCCTACCTCATCATGAGAATAGCTGGGAATTGGCTGAAGAAATGAAGAAAGTCTTTCTAGAATTGGACCTTGAGGACAAGGTCCAGCTTTAAGGGGAGGGTATTGATAGAGGTAGATGGGGCCAAGTGTACTCTAGGAGGTGTAAATAGGAATAGCTGCTGATATAACAGAACATGAGTTAGTTAAAACTAACTAACTCAGCCAATGTATAAATAGGAGAGAAGAGAGAATGAGAGATACACAGAGAGTGACTAGGAGGCTGAGATTCCCCTCGAAGAGAATCACTTGTACTGCAGGAGTTTAACTCCATTGAATAAGAAATTGTCAGCGATTCCATTTTTCCAATTATCTCTAATCCAGTTCCTATTACCACCATTATCAATCTACCACTGCCATGTCATCATCATAGTTTTAAATAGCGGGTAGCGGCTGGTAGCGGCTGACCCCAAAAACGCTATAGCGGTATAGCGGGTAGCGGTAAAGCCGCTATTGTAAAGTACATAAGATACTTATATAATAAATTATACCACATATATAAATGCTATAAGATAAGAAATCATCCAAAATAGGAGGAAATGAGGAATGAAAAGTATAATACTACACATTCAAAACAAGGATTCAAGGAACATAAAGGAAGCAGCAGTATTTCCAATAGAGGCTTGCTTCTGGTTTCTTAAAAAACATTAAATCCAAGGGGCCATTAACTCTCTTGGCAGCAGCAGTATTTCCAGTAGAGGCTTCACTTGAAGCTGTCTCACTCCTTTTCCCACTTTTGATGTGTTGAATGTCTTGCACCTCTTCTAAGATATCATCATCTTCATGTATATCAACACTATATGCATCCTTTTCAACAAGCTTTTGCATATAAGCATCTTTTAGAGTCTTCTTAATTTTGGCTGGGATTTTTTTACAAGGACCCACATCACCCTTCAACCCAATCTGGTGTCTTTTGGCTCTTGTGATGCCACCCATTGTAACTTTCCCAAAAAAATCGCATGTTACATATCTCTTGTTGTTGATATCTTTTAAACTATTCCATTGCCATGCCATGTCAAGGTTTTCACCAATGGGTTTTACCAATCCGCAAGAACCCACTGGATCAAGATTGTTCTACGCTGCCATGAAATCGCTGGGGGTTGTTGCTGCTGCGGTCAATGCTAAAAGAAGGAGGAGGAGGCAGAAACAAAGCTAATATCAAGAAGGAGGAAGCTAACCAATTAAAACACTGTGAAGGCTAAAAGAAGAAGAAGAAAGAAACGAACCAGTGTGAAGCACGAATGAACAGTAGACGACGGAGAAGAGGACAGCTGAGCAGCTTCGTTGGGAGAGAAAGAGGGCGAGAAAGCACTGCAGACAGAGGGAGAAGATGCTGCAGTAGCGTCGGGAGGGAGCAGCTTCGTCGGGAGAGAAAGAGGGCGAGAAAGCAACAGACAGAGGGAGAAGATGAGCAGCTTTGTCGGGAGAGAAAGAGGGCGAGAAAGCAACAGAAAGAGGGAGAAGATGCTGCAGCGGCGTCGGGAGGGAAAAAGGGAGGGAAAGTGAAAAAGAACGAAGGGATTTGTGAGGAAGAAGGACAAATGCCCAGTCCACACAGCCTCTTTTAAGAAAAAAATAAAAGGTAAAAGTCCAAACTGCCCTCACTTATTGTTGGACTTTTACCCTTTTGCCCTTAAATTTCATCAAATTCCCAACTAGCTGCCCCCAATACCTATGCCTCTCTGCAACTGTTTTCTCGTCAACGAAGTAGCGGCGCTATTGCGCCTCACCTACTGCCCACCGCAACGCCGCCACCTGCCGCCACCGAAAACCGTCGCGTTGCGGCACGGACGTAGCGGCTGGGTGCCGCAAACCGCACCTGGTGCGAGATTGCGCGCTAAAGCGACGCTATTTAAAACTATGGTCATCATTTTACTAGATCTGCCTTCTTTCGTCTGAATCATGTATTGTGAGATTAGAGTTGTTAGTTTGGCCCCAAGATATTCTCAGTGATATTAGCCTGGCCACATAGCCTTCCCAGAGAAATCATAGTGGCATTGTGGCTTTATTTGTAGTATTGGCTGGTCTGTGGCTCCTCCAGAGACATAAGCTCGCCTTGGATGCTTTCCTAGAGATGAATCTAAACCTATGGCTTTCCCTAAGAAATTAGTCTGACCTTGTTGCTCTACTTGAACTATGAGCTGGCCACATGATAGTCCAAGAGATCATCCTAATCCTTCCATTCAACAATTTCAACTTTTTTTGGGGGGGGGGGGTGTCTATTTGTTGATCCTTTCTAACTGAACCAACTCTTGTTGGCATGCTTGTGCATAATAGTGAGTGTATTTTTTGATAACCATATAGAAACCATGGAAATTAATTTTTTCTTTTCCATATAATTTTTATCACTTAATATATTTGTATTTTCCAAGTTGTCATGTGATTGATTTAATGTTTTAACTTTTAGGCAACCTCATCCTGGAAATCCCTATGTATATGGACCTGCTACAGTTGATCATGATCTTAACTTTCTAGAACCAATGCCTGTAGTAAGTATTTGTTTTTTTTTTTTTTTTTTTGCTTAAATACCCTTTTAGTCCTTGCAATTTAGCGCCTTTTTGCTTTTTGTCCTAGCATTTTTTGTTTGTTTTTGTTTTTAGTCCTTGTAAATTATGTTTCTTTTGTTTTTCTTCCTTAAAACATTTTAGATAGCGCTTTGAGCAATGAAAAAAGTGTTATCTAAAGAACCATGATTGTAGTAGCTTAAATCAATGAGGATTTCTTTCTAAAGCCTTTGTTCAGATCATAGTTTGGGTTGTGAAATAAAGGAATGTTTATTAAAGTAGGTCAACCATTACTGATCCATGTTGTAATTTGAAGGATTTCTCATTTGAATGTCATTGCAAAGGTGGTTGGACTCTATAATAACTATCATGAGCAGTCATGTATTATTTAATTTATGTGTAATAATAACTATCATGTTGGCAGTTATGGGTATATTGTAGTAATGGTCAATTTTCGCAATACTCATTTATGGTTATTTGCAATTCTCTATTAACACTATCTTTTTGTTGCATTGGAATGATAAGTTTGAGTGATGTCTTTTTATTGCAGGAATATCTCATTCTGCAAGGGGCTATTGCATCAATATGGTACTAGAGACCATGAAGACTTATTCTTTTGAAGATTGTTTGACAGAAGAAGCAGTTGTTACAAAGCTTCGTACTTGTCAATATCATCACTTATTTCTGCATACATCTTTAAGGCAGAAGTCTAGTGGTTTGTACTTTCTCATTCTTTATTTTTTTTATGTAATGAATTAGGGAAAAATTTGGGCCTAACTTTGGAGCACAAGGTGACTTTATATGGGGGACATGTTGAAGATCATACTATTTCATGTTCCATGTTGTAACTAGACTTTTCTGTTTTGGTGGATGTTATCCTTAGTTGTATTTCCCCCTTGTTTGTAATAATATTTATTTTTGTATATATAAAGATAAAGTTTGTGCTATAAAAATGAAAATTTCCCATTGCTATTATAATTTGTGCTGTTTAAGTAATTGTAAATGGTCTTTGTGCAAAAGAGTATGTACAGAAATCCATGTTAGATATAAATATTTGTTTTCTTCATCTTATGCATTTGAATATTGATTTTCTAGGAACTTGCGAATGGGGAGAATTTGGTGAGGGGGGACTCTTATGGGGAGAATGTTCTTCTAGACACTTTGAATGGTTTGATGGAAACCCTATCTCTGATCTTTTGGCCAAGGCATGATTTTAAAAATAATATATATAATTGTTGCATTTTTATTTTATTTTGTATGTATTGTATATAAATATAAATATATATGAATCATTTAAGTTGTTACGTGGGTGTTTCACTTTGAACATAGGTAAAGGAGCTTTACGGTCTTGATGAGGAGGTTACATTTCGGAATTCAACTGTGTATTCAGGAAATAGGGCTCGACCTTTAACTCTTGGAACATCTACTCAAATTGGTTGGTTCATTAACGTTGATTTTTTTTTTATCAGCAAAGATAATATATATATATATATATATATATATATATAGGAAAGATAGAGCTGAGTACAAGTAGTACTGAAAAAGAAACCATCCCGGGGAGCCAACCAGAACTTTGGCAGCCTAATACATGATAACAACCCGCATTAAGATGCCAAAGAACAGCCTAAGGTTAGACTCATAAGGAAGTTAAAAAACAAGATAAAAAACTATCTAGCAGAACCCAACACTCAACCGACTAGACCAATGATAGAAAGGTATATTAAATCCTTTCTCCAGATTAACTAGCCATGACCAACAAAAAAATACAGCATCCTCCATCAACTTAGATCCATTGAAGTTTTCATTGTGGAAGACGATCCTGTTGCGGTGGAACCAAATTGTTCACTTGTCAATTGTTCACTTGTCATTTTCTTTTTTCTAAATCTGCATTTCTTGCATTTTTAGGTGCCATTCCAACTGAAGGAATACCTTCTTTATTGAAGGTCTTACTTTCACCAAATTGCAATGGATTACCAGCATTGTGAGTAAAGGATTCTTTTTCTTTTTGGTTACATGGTGTATTTAGAAATTATCCCATGATAATTATTTGACCAATTCACCCTTTAAGTTTTTCGTGTTTATCCATTTCATAGTATATCAACTCACGTTCTACCCGACTCTATGCTTTGTGCAATTATCATTGCTTTCTTTATTATGAATGACTACTAGGAGTTTTCTTTTTTCTTTTGTAGGGTATAAAGACTTTAATGGATGCATTTTGCATTGCACTCTTTCTTGTGCAAGATGGTTTATTTGTTTTCCTTTTCCTTTTTATTTTGCAACCAAAAACTTCTACATTCCCCTTAACTCCTGAATGAAGTATAAGTAAGGAAAAAATGTTAAAGTAGATTTAACGCAGCACGAATTTAGCCTTGTTGTAGGATGTGGGAATATTGTCTTTCTGCATTGAGTTTTAATTTTTAAACTTGTTTATATTTTGTAGTTTTGGACCATTTTATTGTAAAATTCAGTCTCAGCTGTACTAAAATTTTCATTTTAAATTGTTTATTTCCCGTATTCTGTTTTTTTTTTTTCCTTTTATTTTAGTTTTAATATTTAAATGTAGCTAAGTGTAGTGTTGTAGCAACACATTCTAGATTGAATACCTAATTTATTTCATTGTGGTTTTCAGGTATATAAGGGATCTTCTTTTGAATCCTCCTTCATATGAGATTACATCCAAAATTCAAGGTTATTTTCAATAGTTATAATTTTGATGTGTCTTTTAATTTTTTTATTGCAATGCAAATTTTATCTCAGTTATGTACTTGACAGTAGTATAATACCATCAATAAGAAACATTTTATACTTAATTTGGACTCATTTTCTTCTGCTTTTATTTGGCAGCAACATGCAAACTTATGAGCAGTGTAACATGTTCAATTCCAGAATTCACATGTGTTTCTTCAGCTAAGGTTCTTATTAAGTTACTTTTGTGAATTGTAATTGAGCTTCAAATGAAACTTGATGTATGTTATCCTATTTCCTCTTAAGTGTTTTTTTTTTCTGTCAAATAGAGGGAATGGAAAGTTAGTGGTACTTTCTTTACAAACTTCAACATGATGAATTGCAATTTAAATGTGCTCATAACGTGTTGTGAACCCTTTTCAAGCTAGGGGAAGCTCCAAGAAAGAACAACATAGAAGGGAAAATAGACTTAATTCTCATTGATACCCTTCAACATGAATACACCAGAATATAAAGACAAACATCCAAAATATCTTCTAACAGAATTATAACAAACTACTTCTAGAACCCACTTGACTCATTATAACAGAAAATAGACTTATTTTTGGCCTGGATGTAAGCATGCCCTTAGGTTGATCTTTGGCACCCTAATTCAGGTTGTTTCTGTGTATTAGGCTGCCAAATTTCTGTCATGTTAGCTGCTGGGCCTTCTTTTCGTGTTATACTTGTACTCTTTACCATACTGATATATAAATATATTTATCTTTGCTGACCAAAAAAAAAAAATTCTTTATCTCTTAATACTTCTTTTGGGCCTAACGTTATAACTTGGCCGTATCATAAGGATTGTCTACAAATAATTACTGTTCATGCAATATTCAAGTACTTCTTTTTTTAAGGCTAGTTTTTTTTTTTTTTTTTTTTTGTTCCTCTTTCTCGTTAGGGTTAAAACTTAAAACATATGCAAGGCCTAAAAATAAAAGGGTATTAAGATTTTATATATTTGTTAACCATATAATGCTTCAATAAGAAGATATTAGCTTTAATTCGTATTGACTATAAAGGCAGAAGCTCTAAGCTGTGATTAGATTTTTATGAAATATATATGGAATAAGCTGGACATAGTTCATGATTAGCAACTGTTGGTATCTAAACCGTTTAGAGGTACTTTTTGGGCATTGGCCCAACAGGCTGGCTAAGAACAAATTTCAATGGTAGCAATTAGAAAAAAAAGGTTTCTTAGCAGGGAACTTTTGGGGCTTTAAAGGCTTTTTGTTGTATATTTTTACATTCCAAAATCATTGTTTGTTTGGATTATCTTATTTTGGAGAATAAGTGCATTTGTTTTGTATTTTCTAAGAGTGCTTTTGAAAGAAATTATTGTTTCTTAGAAATAATATGTATCCAAACATGCTATTGTTACCATTATAGAACTAGGTTGGGTACGAAAGTGTTGTGTTTCACTAGTAACTAAACTGTAGTGTGAAGCTGAGGTACTAGTAAACATTTTGTCCGTTGTTGAGCTGCTATGGAACTAGGAAAATCAAGGGGGTCAGTTAGAAGAAAGATAGAATACTTTATGATTTGTGTCATGCATTTGGTATGCATGAAATCGGGAGAAAATCGGGAGGTCAGGAGTTAATAAGGTGAAATATCAAAGAGCACCAAGGAGTTGTCTATTAGGATGTACAAACAATTTTGGTATTCTGGGGGAGTATTAGAGGCCTGAGTTTAAATATGTGTATTATTTAAGAATGTTTGACATATGCAGACATAAAAAATGATGTGTGTAACATTGATACCAACTTAGACTCAAGAATAAATAAGAAAAGTACATTTAATAGCATGCCTGATAATGCTAACGAATTACCATCTTGGGTTACAGTGACCAAGGAAGAAGCTTGTTGGACTGCTTTATGTTGAAGGTATTCCTTATACTAATTAGCTGAGAACGGATAAGGATTAACTTCCTCAGACTTAGTTTTTTGCTTAACAATTGGTCCCAGGGACCATATTACATGGCAATCTTGTTTGAGAATCCATGCTGAGTAGCACCAATCATGAGGATTGTCCATTTGTCCATCTCACTGAAATGAAATGATAATTAGTAAAGGCTTTCCTCTACCCTCTCTATTATGATAACCACCATGTTAGTTAGAATATGTATGTTGTGGTGTTTAAACTCGGCTGCAGCCTTGTTAGTTGCTAATCTATCAGTGTGATAGTTATGCTGAGTCAATAAGGTAGTTATAACAGGCATAAGTTCTGATAGATAACTGGTTGTTTGGTTATCAATTAATAGAGTAATCCCATAATATGTGGAATTTACACAGCCACGCATAAGAATCACACATCCATGTAGTATTTTTAGATTTACAATATCACGAACCTGGTAACCAAATTAGAGATAGAAGTTGTAGACTCATGTTGTTTGGGAATTAGCTACAAATGAGGTTGTTGAAAAGGAAACTCAAAGTAAATGATTAGTGACCTCTATTATTGGAATGTAGGGATTTGTGAGATTTTGATTTCTAATAGTTTCAAATTCTTTGGGGAGACTGTTACGATATCTCTCATTAGGGAGGACTGGCGTGGTCTTGTACAGAATATTTTGGTGATATTCCTAGCCAATGTGGTATGTCTTAACAACAATCAAGTGATCAACACTATCCACACTGAATATTTGTATAGTACGATTGTATAGGTATAATAGAGTACGGATGGATACTTACCAGGCATACCTGCGGTTGTGAACTTAATTTGTTTGGACTCTTTGGGTTTTGGATGATGAAAGAGATGAGATCAGTAGAGTGAAAATAAAAGACACAAGGGAATTTAGGATGGAGTCACCCAAATTGGTGATAGTAATGTGGAAATTGACATGGAAACAGTGTCCAACAAAAAAGTTGTATGTCATGTTTGTTGTTTCATATTCTGGCTGATACTGATTTTTGCTTTCAACATGGCAGTGAGACTAACACTACTTTATGTAAAAAATCCTATTTTCCATTCTTGTTTATGATACTATATGTCAGTGATTGAGTCTTAATTTTAGGAGATTCATTTAGAGTTTCAGACCTTAGTTTTAGGAGATTCATTCAGATTTACAGCACTAAAAAGAATAGTCTATTTGATTCTAATTTGTACAGCCGGGAGAATATTCTTTTTCGTTATTTTAGGGTAAAGCTGTTAGTCTAGATGGTGTCCCTATTGAAGTTTGGAAGTGGATGGGAGAACAAGGTTGCATTTGGCTCACTATGTTTTTCAATGAAATTTTGAGATCTAAGAAGATACCAGATGAGTGGAGGAAGAGTACTTTGGTCCCAATTTTTAATAACAAAGGAGATATCCAAAATTGTGCTAACTACAAAGATATAAAACTTATGAGTCACACTATGAAGCTATGGGAAAAGTTGATTGAGCATAGATTAAGAGAAGAAACAACTATTGCAGAGAATGAATTTGGTTTTATGACATGGGGGTCTATGACAGAAGTCATTTTTCTTTATATGGAGGTTGATGGAAAAGTACAAAAGTAAGAACAGAGACTTACATATTGTTAGGAACCAAGAATTGAAATGAGAAAGAAAAGACGATTTTATTGACTAGTAAGAAAAGAATAGAAAATAAGAGAGAAAACTCTCCTCCAAGGGTTTCCCCTTCACAAAGGATTTCTCCTTTCACAAAGAGCTAATACTCAATCAACAAATGATAAGATCTCCCTCTATCCTATCCTTCTTCCCCTATTTATATCTAACAAACCCCTCTATCTAACTAACTAACCCCTTAACTAACTAATCAATATCCTAACTGTAGTAACTAACTTATTAATAGTCTACTTATGTTATCTAACTTTCCTTTCTCCTTATATCCTATCAATACACTAATAAGACCTCGCCTCCTTGGCGATGCTTCCTTCGTCAATTTGCAGAAAAATTAACACAAACAGTAAGTGTATCGAATATTGTTCACTACAATTCTCTGAATTTCCTCTTATTCTAGTAATAGGCCACGATAAAAGTGTTTACAGATATTTCCTATCTAAATTGATTCCCGTTGGAATCAATACCAGGAGCTTCCCTTGAAGTCCTTCCTAAACTCCTCCTCCTCCTCCAATCTGTTATTTTTCCACTATTCAAACAACTCCACTCCAACCTAACAGAATAACCGTTTCTATAAATTGTAACTAATTAGCCAGCTCATCACTAACTAACTGAAGCATTGCTAAGCCCTTCCTACAAATGTATACCTGTTTCACTATATGTTCCTGGTTGGTGCATGTGCAGTTTGGCCCGTATCGGCCCACTTAGTCCAGCTCGAAACATGGCCATTAACCATGTTGGTAAGGCTTCATCTACCTTTGTCACCAGACCCTCAAACCTTCCTCGGTACTCCTTTACACTGGACCATTGTTTCAAAATTTTCAATTCCTCTTCCGGTGAGTTTCTTTGGTGAGACCTAAACCGCCTGAAGAATTCCTTCCGAAAATCTCTCCAATCTTCGAATGGCCCCGTTCTTTCCCGGTATTGCAGCCATTTGAGTGCTGCTCCTTCCATGCAAAGCGTTACCACCGATAATTTCTCTCCATTTCTAATCCTATTTATTCCGAAATGTCGCTCCATTCGAGACTGCCAACCTTCTGGATCTTCCTCACTAAAAATCGGTGCCTCAATTCGTCGAATCGGAAACACACTCTCCCTCAAATAATTCTCATCTCGATTCTCTCTCGAATGTGAGTATCCAGAATCATCTATCCCAATCGATGAACCACCATTGGTGTTCTTTCCAGCGGCTATGAAATGCTGTTTAATTTCTTCCATAAACTGCTTGGTTTCGTCCATGGATTCTCCCATGCGAGCCATCTGATTCTCTACCGAATGCAACCCCTGTTCCAGGCCATCCATTCTCGCACTCACAGCCTCCATTCTCGTTCTCATCCACACCTACAGGATCAAGTGCTCTGATACTAGGTTGATAAGACCGGGCCTCCTTGGCGATGCTTCCTTCGTCAATTTGCAGAACAATTAACACAAACAGCAAGTGTATCGAATATTGTTCACTACAATTCTCTGAATTTCCTCTTATTCTATTAATAGGCCACGATAAAAATGTTTACAGATATTTACTATCTAAATTGATTCCCGTTGGAATCAATACCAGTAGCTTCCCTTGAAGTCCTTCCTAAACTCCTCCTCCTCCTCCAATCTGTTATTTTTCCACTATTCAAACAACTTCACTCCAACCTAACAGAATAACCGTTTCTATAAATTGTAACTAATTAGCCAGCTCATCACTAACTAACTGAAGCATTGCTAAGCCCTTCCTACAAATGTATACCTATTTCACTATATGTTCCTGGTTGGTGCATGTGCAGTTTGGCCCGTATCGGCCCACTTAGTCCAGCTCGAAACATGGCCATTAACCGTGCTGGTGAGGCTTCATCTACCTTTGTCACCAGACCCTCAAACCTTCCTAGGTACTCCTTTACGGTGGACCATTGTTTCAAAATTTTCAATTCCTCTTCCAGTGAGTTTCTTTGGTGAGACCCAAACCGCCTGAAGAATTCCTTCCGAAAATCTCTCCAATCTTCGAATGGCCCCGTTCTTTCCCGGTATTGCAACCATTTGAGTGCTGCTCCTTCCATGCAAAGCAGTACCACCGATAATTTCTCTCCATCTTCAATCCTATTTATTCTGAAATGTCGCTCCATTCGAGACTGCCAACCTTCTGGATCTTCCTCACTAAAAATCGGTGCCTCAATTCGTCGAATCGGAAACACACTCTCCCTCAAATAATTCTCATCTCGATTCTCTCTCGAATGTGAGTATCCAGAATCATCTATCCCATTCGATGAACCACCATTGGTGTTCTTTCCAGCGGCTATGAAATGCCGTTTAGTTTCTTCCATAAACTGCTTGGTTTCGTCCATGGATTCTCCCATTCGAGCCATCTGATTCTTTACCGAACGCAATCCCTGTTCCAGGCCATCCATTCTCGCATTCACAACCTCCATTCTCGTTCTCATCCACACCTACAGGATCAAGTGCTCTGATACCAGGTTGATAAGATCGGGCCTCCTTGGCGATGCTTCCTTCGTCAATCTGCAGAACAATTAACACAAACAGCAAGTGTATCGAATATTGTTCACTACAATTCTCTGAATTTCCTCTTATTCTATTAATATGCCACAATAAAAGTGTTTACAGATATTTCCTATCTAAATTGATTCCCCTTTGAATCAATACCAGGAGCTTCCCTTGAAGTCCTTCCTAAACTCCTCCTCCTCCTCCTCCTCCTCCTCTAATCTGTTATTTTTCCACTATTCAAACAACTCCACTCCAACCTAACAGAATAACCGTTTCTATAAATTGTAACTAATTAGCCAGCTCATCACTAACTAACTGAAGCATTGCTAAGCCTTTCCTATGAATGTATGCCTGTTTCGCTGTATGTGTATCATACACCCCTCCTAAAAATCAACCTTGTCCTCAAGGTTGAAATTTGAAAACTAAAATGGCACACTTCGTCAAGTTTTCTCCTTTCCATTTGAATTTTCCTTTGCTTTTCAGCCTTTTGATGGGCATCCTCAGCCAATGTTACCTGACGAGCAAGTTCTTGTCTCTATCGTACTTGCTGCTCTTCATGCTCAGCTGCTTCAAGATGAACTTTAGTAGCTAAAAGTAAGTGATTTCTGTATCCAACATGGGTGTCAATTTTCTTCTCATCAAACCCATGGGTATGTAGGTTTGAAGCAGCAGACAATTGACTAAATACACGAACAACATTTTGCAGCTGAGCAATAGTTGCTCTCACCTCGTCTGTAGTCCTCTTTGCCTTTTTTAGTGTTGATGCTGAAAACTTTTGTATTGCAACCCCTGCATCAAACCTTAAAGTATAGTTCGAGGGTGCCAAGTGGATGGTTCTCAGTAGAGTTTTTATAGAGTTTTGCCACTGTTCAACATAATGTGTTGTTGCGCGATTTATGCGAATATGTTTACGGCAAGTGCACCGATCGTTTAACAAGTAATAAAGTGTAAGTAAAGTTTCGTCTCCACAGGGATTGGAAAGATTTCGCAATAATTATAAAGATTATAATTGAACAAGAAACAAAAAAAGTACGCAAAAGTAGTTGGATGATTGTGTTGAATTGAGAAAGAAAATTGAACAAAACAGTAAATTTAAAATCGAAAGATTACCAATGAGAAAAAAAACAATTGTGGTCAGGCTCAATCCCTTATAAGCATTACCTCCTTCAATTGACTGATTATTTTATCTTGAAGTTTACATAAGATCAATCTCTCCTATATTCGTAAATCCTAGAACTACTAGAGTCATAACCAGCGATTCAACCCTTTAATTCGATCGAGAACCCTAACCTTCTAGCGATTCTGTCAAACTAAGA
>PYAF01001355.1:31931-53015 GCA_007407185.1 Glycine tomentella | reverse complement strand
GCCTCTAAGTGTCTACGTGTTCTGCCAAAGTAGACAAAATAAAAATTTCCTTTTAGGCCTTACGGAAGCTTGATCATTCACGAAATCTACGAAATCTAGCACAAAACGTCACTCAACTTATAGCTTGAATTTCTAATAGTCCCTAAAATATTTCTATCAATTCATACACAATAAATAGAAATATTGGGGTGTTACAGTGAGACTCATATATATATATATATATATATATATATATATATATATATAAGATTTTGGTTATTTTAAATTCTCAATATTAGACTTATAATTTATGGCGTGATATTGTAATATAATTCCTAGTTATGAAGCTTTTTTCTTGCACAGTAGGGGAGAAGGGACACATATGTTAGAGATTTAACTAACTCATTTCTTGATACAATTTTGCTAATGACTAAAAAATTAAGATAAAATTTTATTAAACAGTATAACATTCATATTATGAATGCACCTTTCTAAAATTGTCAGTAAAAATTTTTTATTTATCAATGTTAGGATATATTATGTATTGTAGTGTTTTATATGTAATTGTGAAATGGTTAGGTTGTGTGTGCATAATAAAAGATTGTGATCTATGTTGGCAAGTTAGCATTTCATTGATGTCTTTAGGGTTAAGAAAAAGTACTTGTAGTTGTAGAATTGTTCAAGTCTTGTTAGTCATGTATTCAGGGATGGCCATTATGTATTCATTAAACTAAGTGGTTAAATTATTTTGTAGGTTCTTGAACTATTTTGTAATGTTTTTATTAGATCTTCAAACTAACTGTTAAGGAAATTATTATTTCAAATTACAAAATGCTTCGATTTTGTTTTATTTTTGTTATAGAAAACATAAACTATTTAAGATTAAATATATATTAATTAAATATATGAATGTGTTTATTTATTTTGGAATTTAAGTTGTAATAATAAAATATTACGTATGTGCTTTCAAGTGTTAGACAATTTTTTTAAAAAAATTTGTAGATTATGGTTAGAACAAGAGGATTGCATCAGGGTTTAGGCATAGTTGTTGACAAAGCCTTAGGTAGAGATGTTAATCGTAATGAAGAAGAGGCCCCTGAACGTCGAAGGTCGACAACATCGACACAAAGACAACAGGCAGGTGCTGCTGTTCCTGAGGATGCTCCTGCTGACAACGCTCATGAGGAGCCTCATATCCAAGTTATGGAGGATGGAAGGACTGATTTACCTGATTTTCCAGAAGAGCCGCAAGATACATAAGTGTTGACAGAGTATGTTGATCATGTGGCTGCTAGAGTGTCGGTAGGAGAGGTAGCAATGTCTTTAATTAGATACATAATTACATATTTTTTATTTTAATGTTTCTAATTGAAAGTAATATTTTGCAGAAACGTACTAAGTTGAAGTTAGCGTCTCACGGAAGAAAAGTGTTGAAATTTGGAAAGCCTGCACCTGAAATTGAAGGCTCAGTTGCTGCAATTGTCTTAAGCCCTTTGATTATATGCTCAGTGGAAAGAGGAGACAGAGGACTGTTATCTGCTTTTGTTGAGAGATGGCACTCAGAAACCAACAGTTTCCATCTGCCTGTAGGGGAGTTGACCATCACCCTGGATGATGTGGCATCGTTGTTGCATATACCAATTATTGGAGCCTTCCAAATTTATGTTCCAATAGATGTAACAAAGGTGGTGCAGTTGTTGGTTGATTTGCTTGAAGTGATTGCACAAGAAGCAAGAGCTGAGACCCAACAATGCCACATGGCATATGTTCGACCTCCTTGGCTACGAGACATATATCATGTGAAGTGTGAGACAAGGCATTGGATTGTAGTAGCCAGAGCATATTTGATTCATCTTGTAAGATGCAAACTCTTTGCTAACAAAAGTGTGACACATGTCAGTGATGTATAATTGGACGTTGTCTTTGTGGAACTGATGAGAACTCCTCTGTAATTTGACTGGTATTGAAATACATATGTTGGGGGTTTTCTTAGGGAGCGGTTGCACATGTCCACATGTATGATAACTTAAATTATGCATGTCAGCACCATGGAAAACATCTTGTAGGGTATATCACTCTGTTGTAGGTAATTGTCTTCACATTTGAGTTTTACAATTTTTCGAATATTAATGTGTACTATTAACTTAGTCTTTGTGGTCTCTGTTTTTGCAATTGTAGTGTTGGATCTACCAGCATTTCCCAAGTATTGGGAATGTCATTGCAAATGAGCAGTACCAGGAGAGTCTACCACGTGTCTATTATTGGAAGGATGCGAAGGCATTACCTATGATGACCTATTGTAGGCGATTGGATAGGTTGACGATAGATGAGGTTTATTGGACACCCTATGGTACTCATTGTGGGTTCAGATATTTCGAGATAATTTCTTTATTTTCTGGCCATATTAGATGGGGTCCGTACATTGTGTCACACCAACCATAGAGGGTGCTAAGACAATTTGGATTTGTTCAGTGGATTCCACAAGTCCAAGGCTATGCAGCCCCATCCACAGAAGACGTTGATGACAAATGGATCTTTTTTTCACAATACCTTGCACCGACTGGAGACTTGGTTATGTTTCTTAGTCAGTGTGTTGCTACGTATATAGAGTAGTTTTATCGAATATCTCACCCGTTCATGACTCCGCCAGTAGTTGGGGAGCCTTCTAGACATCCTTCCATGGTGCATCATTTGTTACCAAATCCACTACATGTGTTGCCTAATCATATAGCCCCTGTGCCACCTCCATCTGTAGCAGCCATCATTGATACTGACATGCCTCGACATGCAGTGGTATGATACTCTTGCCAGTAAGTTTTATTTTTTAAAAAATTAATTGCTCCAATATATACTATTAGTATATTCAATTGTGAACTATCTCAGGCTGTGTGCCAAAGGATAGGAGAAACCTTGCAACATGTGATAGACATGAGGATGGTTACTGCTGGCACAGATTTATACAGTCTAATAGACTAGTGTAGAATGTAACACCCTCATATTTGTGAGTTTTTCTCATTAAAACATCAATATGCACTTGTATTTGACAAAAATTAGTTTAAGGTAAAAATGACGAAAACGTCCTTAAAAATTTTTAAAATGACCAAAATACCCTTCACCCTCAAAATGGCCATTATAATTTTTAGAATCCAATAGAAACCTGAGGAAAGGATAATATACCCCTAATGAATAAATTCGCAACAAAGCAGATGACAAGAAACTATGAATTAGAATTTCTAGGAATTTTAATAGAAATTTTGAAAAGAATTTTGAAAAGAACTCAATACAGACTAACTCGAGTATTTAAAAATCACAGGAAAATGATAGATACAATCCATAGGATTTTCTCTTAATTATGAGAGAAATAGACTTCTTAAATAAGTTAGTTTAGTAATTTTGCTAATTAGAAGCAAAATTGACCAATAAGAAACAAGAAATAATTACTACATGTAGTAAAAGAAAATTTTTTGTAGATTTGGCTTTTAGAATAAGTGTTGGCCGTGCAACCTAAAGACCAAGGGAGAAAAGCCTTAGAAAAATCAAAGAATGATCACATGGAAGGTTGAAAAGTCTAAGCTTAATCTAATTGGTTCATGTAAAGTGGTAATAAATGGCTTAGGATATTTATGAAACAAAATCTATCACAAAGCCTAAGCATTCACCGTAGGAAGAAAAGGCCAAAGGAATTATCTACACACTTGGTGAAGTGCACGTGAATCATGAGCTATGGCAAGGAAGACGTGAGAAACAAGCCACTTGGAATAATACCATTAGCTAGCCAATAGAATTTAGCCAAAAGGAAAGTAAGCCATGATGACATTAAGAAAGATATTTGTAGATTTTCTACAAAGTAAAGAATAACATTTGGTATATAAAGGGAGTGGGACCGTGGAGTTGGCTGTGGAAAAAGAAGGAACGTGCAAGCCTTGTCCCTTTCAAAGCCAAATTAAAATACTTTCAACACAAAAACAAGAAGTAGCCGTGCATACTCCTTGACCGCATAGTACTCCTTTTGCATCTTTCTTCCTTTAACCTTGCTATCATTTTCAAGTTAAACCTTGTACCTAAAAAGGAAAAGAAGAAACCAAGACCCTACCTTTAAGAAGCTCACGTGAGACTCCAAGGAAAAAGAAGAAAGGTTGTCCAAATCTAAAAGCAACAAAGGTATGGGAAGTTCTTGATAAGCAAAGATTAAATATGAATTTTGCTAATATTTCTAATTACTTTAAAAGAAATTTAAGCCTATTTACTATATGTGATGATGTGTGACGAATTAAGTAATTTGAGTCTAAGATTATAAGTGACTAACTAATTTAAAACTAGATGGAAATTAAGTAATTTAAAATCATAAGTCGTATAGTTATTTTGGAAAATAATTGATTTGATTTTGGAATAATAAAGAATGAATGGATTGAAAGAATAAATTTAATTTAACTAGGTAAAGGAATGATTAAGAAGATTAAACTTTTGAGTATTGTGAACCATATTATATAACAAAATGTTGCACTAAAGTTTATGTTTCATTTAATATTCTATAAATTCCTAAGTTTACGTATTAAATTTTATATGTTGTAACCATATTTATTATGTTAACTTATGTTAATAAATGTTTAAGCTTTGATGTATTATTATTTGTTCTAAGAAATATACGGCTAGAATAATTGTGAACTCTTGAATGAATACAAATATTTGAATGATTTGTACAGTGAGTGGAATTCAAATGTTTATACAACTAAGATTGATTATTAAGCGGCTAATGAAATGTTTTTGCTTAAGGCTTGAAAACCGTATGGTGATGTGTGATTTATAAAATTTTGTGTGATGAATGAAACGAAGTTGTGCGTATGGAATAATCATTATCGATGTTATTTTGAGTGTGATGACTTTTGGTTTATAGAAATACCAACGGAAGAGTTATATGGATGATGACATATGAGAATGATTATTCATGCATGTTTCATTCATAAGCATATGCCCTGCGGGAGTTAAGCCACGATGTTGACCTCAATAGGAGGTGTCAGATAGCTGAGGATTGAGACGAGCGTTTAGACAAAAAGTGTCTAAGCTGGGGGATAGCCACAGTGGGGAGATCACCTACCCATGATGATCACATGTTGTGTGGGTGTGAGTCCTTTTGCAACACTAACCTACCCTGACTGGTCGATCCAATCTGTGCCACTGGGATGGGGCTATCTTGACTATGGCCATGTGTTGACTAGTTAATAAAGCATGCATCATGCATTTCCATGCAATTTTTATAATAAATGTTATGTTGGTTATTGATGAAATTATTCTGATATTTAAACTCTGTTTATCTTGAACTTACCCTATTTGTGTCTGTGGTTGACACCTGTGATGACTGTTGTGATATCCGCACACTACGGCAAGTATACCGATCATTTTCAAGTAATAAAGATTAGGTAAGTGAGTATCGTTCTCCACAGGGATTGGGGTGATTTCACAGCAATACTAATGAATGTGATTGAAAGTAACAATAAGAAATTACGCAGAGAAATGTTGTTGATTGAATTGGTTGTTTGAATGCATAGACAGAAATTAAAGAAATGCAGTAAATTGAGTTGAAATATTACCAATGGAAAATTAATTGTAGTCAGGCACAATCCCCTCTGATTCCTCCTCTTTCACTTGACTGGTTAGTTAATTTAACATGCACACATGATAAATCTCTCCTAAATTTGCAAACCCTAGATAACTAGCGATTCAGCCCTTTAATTTGATCGAGAACCCTAAACCCTTAGCGATTCTGTCAAACTAAGCATTTAGAGAATATATCATATGGGTTCCTGTTATGATTGTTCAGAGAATAAGCCTTTCCTTTATTAGTTAATCCCTAATTCCTTAGTGAATTAACCCTTTAACCTGAATCGAAACCCTAATTACTTAGTGAAATCTATCAGTTTAAGCATTTAAAAGATCATATTAGAAGTCTGCATTCATGCATCCCTATTCCTAGGTGATGAACAAATGTTATTCTTAACAGGTCAGAAATTAGAACCCCAATGTTCCCATTGCGAATCCTAACTCTAAGTACTTAATTGAAGTGATCAATTCCAAATAAGAATATGAAAGAAGAACAGAAAAGAATAAAACAATCAAAACATATGTATTTCAATACCAGTCAAATTACAGAGGAGTTCTCATCAGTTCCACAACACAAGTTTTAGCCTGCCATAGGCCTCCAGAACATCAAAGCAGTAGAATAATTCATAGTTGTGCAGAAACCCTAGCCTTGATTCTTGAATTCCAGAGGTTTATATTGATAAAATATGATATGTAATGTCTGTGATGGATATGGATGGATACCTAGACTCAGTTCAGAGGCTTAATATTTATAGAATCATTTAATTATAGTAACAAAGCCTAATTCTGTGCAAAGATTCGAAACAAATAAGTTTAATTAAGGAAAAAAAATCTCTGTGGCGCTGATGGCGCGGCTTCCCACACTGATCGCGCGAGTCCCTCGAAAGAACGGCGCTGATGGCGTGAGCCCCCACGCTGATAGCGTGGAGTCCACGAGCTGGAAACTTGTTTCTGAGTATATGGCGTGGATCGCGCGGTAATTGGCGCTACTCGCGCGGTGGTTTCGAATAGATGGCGCTAGTAGCGTGGACTATGGCGCGGATAGCGTGGGTTGTTCGTGTTGAAGCCTGGATTTTTCCATGTTGGCGCGACTCGCGCGGATGTTGGCGCGATCTGCGCGAGACCTAAAAACTTGTTTTCTTCTTTTTCTTTGCTTTGAACTCCTCTTTTGGCCTGAAAATGCTTAATTGGTAATGAATTGAATTAAAAACAATAAATTAATAAACTTAACTAATTCTAGCCTATTTTCCTAATTATTTAACTAAATTATAACCTAAACTAGCCTAAAACTAAGATGTGTTTGCAACACATCAAACAATTCCCAGATTTAATAGTTGCTGTCCTCAGCAACAGAAAGATTTCAAGGATAAGCAAGTATCAATAATCAAACACAAACCACATTTTGCAACCCTAGAATTATCATGCTATGTATGATCAAATTCACATCAAAGCTATCCATGGTACTTTCAACACTGTCAAACCATGAGAGTTACTTGAGTGTTCCTCACAAAGTTGTGTTTAATCTCTCATTCACTCAAGTGTATAAGGTTATAATAACTCTCTTACTCAATAATATCACAGCACTACCATAAGCTTGAAAATATTCTCAACAGTTGCAAGTATGACTTGATCAAAAGGTCTTTCAGGCTTGTAACGTGGCTGGGCTAAGGGTAGGAATTATTTGGATAAGTAGCTTAATAAAAGGCTAGATCTAGTCCCCTAAGTCCACAACATGCTTCTTGTGGTCATCCATCTTCCTTGTTCATCTTTTTCAAAACCTGACAATTTTATTCAACAATTTATTCTTTATAAAGCAAAACAAATAGCCCTCTCTTTTTCTTCTTTTTCTTTTCTTTTTCTTAAACAAAATACAGCAACTATTCAGATTTCCAGCTGATATTCTCAGGCTTATTATTTTCCAACTGGCCTTATTTGTTTGCTCTCTAAATTTCCATACCAATTGGTATCAACTTGTTTTCTTCTATGCCTTGATGGAGAATTCCCTGTTTTCTGCTATCATGGACTTGTATTCTACTTTCTCTAGCCTCAGGGATTTGGTCATTTGGATATAGCTCTTGATTTGGGACATTTTGAAATGAAAGGCTTAGGCTCAAATAAGGTGCAATTGGAAAATAATTGAAGGTGAGTCAATTTGGCTCTATTTTCAGAAGAAAAATTTTCTTGATCATATCAAGTTACACCTGCATCCAGAGAAACAATTCAAGTTCTAAAGTACCATGAAATTGGAGTCTCTCGGAAAGAATACATTACCGCTGTTTGGCTCGAATCCTTACAGGTGTTCAACTCGTTTGCTCTCAGCTGACTGTACTTCAAGCATCATTTCAACTTCAACATTCATTTCACATACCAACAATCAAATTCCATTCATCCATCATGTAATTCATGCTATGTTTCATTTCATCAAGCTTTCATCCATAAATCCTATCCATCACTGTGTCCATTTACTTTTATTCTGAAAAATTGGATGTGCTGCTTATTTTTGAAAAAAATATTGAAAAGTTCTGTTAGACGTCATTTGTTTCTTGATTGTGATTTGCGAAATAATGCGTAACCATTCCCAGATTTATATGTTGCTGTCCCCAGCAACCACAAATAAGGTCACAGCATTTTGGAAAAATTTCAGCATTATTTGGAAAATCGCAAACAAACGGAAACATTAATCTAAACAGCTTTTTATGTGCAAAAATTTGAATTAGAAACTATACTATATATATATATATATATATATATATGCAGAAATATAAATGTACAGAAGGGTGCATGTGTCTAAAGTGCAGAATCAAAATAAAACATAAAAACAAAACAAAACAAAACAATAAAATGAGTCCTGGTCACTCCTCTCCTTCTCCTCTCTCCTCAATAGATTCAGCCTCAGTGGTCTGAGGAGGAGTAGTAGCTGGTTGGGCTGATGGTGGTGGAATCTGGTACTCAGAAGGTGAAATGCCAAAATGTCTGCAAATGGCTCCAAGCATGCTAGTCTGCTGGGAAAGCTGAGTCCTGACAAACTCCTGGAAAGCCAAATAGGTGGAAGAATCTGTGTAGAGCGGCTCATGTCCAGGAATAGTGGAAGAAGGAGCTGAAGCTGATGGTGCTGCATCTGCTGGTGGCTGAGCTGGCTGAGGATCAGCTGGTACTGGTACATCTCTGGGACTGCAGGTGGCGAGCTCCTCAGGTGTGATCTTTGAAGCTCGGAGGACCTGCTCATCAGCTGCTGTCTTCATGGCGTCCAAATAGGTCTTGTGGCTCATGAGTGATGATATAGGGATGTCCACGGGCTCATTATCATCAATGGGCACCCCCGTATGTCGACATAAATGCAAAATAAGGGAGGAATGTGCCAGCCAAGACTTACTGCTAGCATCCTGTATCATGTGAAGAATACGGTTAGAAAGAAGATGAGAAATGTAGAGATTACCTTCACCCCGAAGTGTGTAAAGCAGAGCAGCCCTTTCAACATTCACATCAGTCATGTTTGTAGAAGGGATGACTGTGTGGTTAATAAACTGATGCCAAAAAGTGGCATCTCCAACTAAATCATGCTTCTGCAGCTTTTCTGGTATGTAATCAAGCCCTGGTTTGGGCTTCCAAGCAGTGTATAGGCCTGTGATGGCCCTGCGGATGGTGGTAGCAAGTTGAGGGACATCGTCCATGTATAACTTTGTCAAAGCGTCAGGCTGCATCCGCATATACAAGTGACTGAAGTCGCATCTTCCAAAAGGATCATAGCGGGTGTCCAAGAAGCGCTCAATTGCCTTCTCATCAAAAGAAACTTGGACACCCCTCACCCATGAGTGTCTGCTACGTGCGACTGTATCTGGATTAACATTAGCCAAAAATTCCTTCAAAATAGTGCTAGAACTAGGCTCGGGGAAACTGACTAAACGCTGCCACTGTCTCCTGAGAATGACTTCTCGCACTGGGTTCCCTTCTGGAAGCGCTTCCCAAAGGATTTTCTTTTCTGGAATCATTTTCTTGGGAAGGTACCAGGTATCACAGCACTCAGCAGATCAGAATCTGGCCTCATCAAAGCTATGAACTCTGGCCCTCTTGCTGCCACTTGCAGCAATGCTCTTCTTCTTGCCTTTTTCAACCTGTTTTCCCTGAAACTTAGAAAAAAATCTATATATATGCATGATTCAAAGGTTCAATTCCCAGATTTGTTCCTTCCAATGGATCAAGGCAGACAATCAACAACTAATTCAGGAATACTGTGCATTAGGGAATAGTGATCAATAAATGAATAGCACAGTTCAGTTTCTTCACAAAACAAGCATATGTATAATTTCTCTGGGAAGCAAACTGCTCAGAATTTCGCAGTGCCTAGGATTCCCAGATTTAACCCAATGAATGTCCATAAGTCATTTAATCTTAAGCTATCATGACACAATTCAACAATTTCAGTTCAAAGTCAAAACAGATATGTGCATTAAACTTTAAAGCTTGTGTCATTTCTTGGTGCACCAACACTCAGTATTCAAAATGTCAATTTAAATTAGTGGGGTTCAGTTCAATCAAATAATATTAAGTGCAACCCCATGTCAAAGTAGAGTTTGTTGGAAACCCAACTAAGAAAAATGAATGGATTCTCACACAGGCAATTTATCAAACAGGTTATGGGCATCATCAGAACTTCATTAAACACACCACATTTTCATTGTCCATCAACATGAAAATTCAGAATCAATAAGAGAACACTCAATGAACAACAGCAATTAGGTTCCTACCCTAAGGTTTTGGGCAAGAAGTTCATCACAAACACAATGTGAATGACCTAGGTTAGTGGGACTTGGGTTTCCAATGCTTGTACACCATACCATTATACATTACAAGCAATTTAGTTCAGAAGATTACCTTTTCCCCAGCCATGGTAGCAAATGCAGTTGATTCTCTGGGTTTAAGTAAAACTGGGAACAGAGGAAGTACAGGAAATGGGGAGAGTGCTAAATAGAGAAAAAGAACAAGACTATGAAGGCTAATGGTGTAAATGGTGAATGAAGGTTGATGGTGGTGCTGGAGTTTGGGCGGAAGGTGTGGAGAGATTTGGGGAAAAGAAAATAGATTGAGGCGCGAATGAGAAAGTTTTAAATTTAAAAGCATTTTCAACACCCCGCGCGGTCCGCGCGGAACATGGCGCTGATCGCGCCATAAGTCACTGGAAAGGCTGCCTGGCATCCACTTCACGCGATTAGCATGGGATTTCACGCGGTTAGCGTGGACCATTCGAAAGCTTGGTGCGGATGGCGCCACAACCCACGCGGATCGCGTGGACTCATGTATAGACAAAGCCCAAGGTCGAACATCTCACGCGATTAGCGCGAGAGTTCACGCTAATAGCGTGAGCTGGCCGACATGTGGCGCGGATGGCGCCAAGTCTGGCGCGGGTCGCGCCAGACTCTTTTGACAGCTTTTTCTTCTCTTTCAATTTTCCTTTTACTTTAATAATTAATTAAAATTAAAATGCTACCTAAATAATTCTAAATAAAACTGTTTGAACCTAATTCTAAAGCTATCAAAATCATAAAGGATTCAACCCTATCTAATAATGCATGAATCAAAATTCACTATCATAGAATATCCAGAAAAATAAACTTATTGCTATCAACTCAAACCAGAACTCAAAGTATCAGGTATGTACATAAGTTTGCTCGTTTAACGTCTTAAGCTAGACGCTTACTTCAATTCAAACCTCAATGGTGTTGAGTGGAACAGAAGCTGAAGTTCTGTCCACCTCTCCTCCAAAATAATGCTTCAAACGGTAACCATTTACCTTGAAAGCTCGGTCACTATCCAGAGGTGAAATTGCTACTGTGCCATAAGGATACACTTCTCGTACAAGGAACGGTCCAGAACAACGGGACTTTAATTTACCTGGGAAAAGTCGCAAGCGAGAATTATAGAGCAGCACTTGTTGGCCAGGAACAAACTCCTTTGGGCGGATTTGGTTGTCATGCCACTTCTTTGTCTTTTCCTTATAGATTCTGGCATTCTCATATGCAGCTAACCTGAACTCATCTAATTCATTCAACTGAAGCAACCTCTTTTCATTAGCCTTTGTTAGTTCAAAATTTAAAAACATGGTTGCCCAAATGGCTTTATGTTCAAGTTCAATAGGGAGATGGCAAGCCTTACCATAGACAAGCTGAAAAGGAGATATACCTATTGGAGTCTTAAATGCAGTCCTGTATGCCCATAAAGCGTCATCTAGCTTGTTGGCCCAGTCATTTCTTGATGTTCCAACAGCTTTCTCAAGTATTCGCTTCAATTCACGGTTGGAAATCTCCACCTGGCCACTTGTTTGAGGGTGGTATGGGGTTGCCACTTTATGCTTGACTCCATACTTAGCTAACAAGCTGTCAAACTGCTTGTTGCAGAAATGAGTTCCTCCATCACTGATGATGGCCTAGGTACCCCAAATCTTGTGAAAATGTTCTTCCATAGGAATGAGACCACCACCTTGGCATCATTGGTGGGTAAAGCAGCTGCCTCAACCCACTTAGAAACGTAGTCTACAGCAACCAAGATGTATTGGTTGGAGAATGACTTAGGGAAGGGTCCCATGAAGTCAATGCCCCACACATCAAAAAGCTCCACTTCTTGGATGTTGTTTAATGGCATCTCATCTCTGCGAGAAACGTTACCGGTCCTTTGACAATTATCACACTGCATCACAAAGTTTTTAGAATCTTTGAACAAGGTTGGCCAATAATAGCCACATTGCAACACTTTGTGTGCAGTCCGGTTTGCTCCAAAATGCCCTCCGTAGTTGGAGGAATGACAATGCCACAGAATATTCGGCACTTCACTTTCAGCTACACATCTGCGGATAACATTGTCAGTGCATTGAAAATATAAGTAAGGGTTATCCCAGAAATACCTTCTCGCATCATGCATAAATTTCTTTCTCTGCTGCCAATTGAAGTTTTCAGGCATAATTCTAGCAGCTTTAAAATTGGCCATGTTAGCGAACCATGGGCTGAATTGCACAGCAAGCACTTGCTCATCAGGGAAAGACTCATTAATTTCAATCTCTGGTCCATCTTGCAAGTCTTTCTCCTGAATCCTAGACAAGTGGTCAGCAACTTTGTTCTCTACTCCAGCTTTGTCTCTTATCTCTAAGTCAAATTCCTGCAACAATAACATCCAACGCAGCAAACGAGGTTTTGCATCTTGCTTGTGCAGCAGAAATTTCAAGGCTGCATGGTCAGTATAAACAATTACTTTTGACCCTACTAAGTATGATCTAAACTTATCAAGGGCATACACAACAGCTAGCATCTCTTTTTCAGTTGTGGCATAATTTACTTGTGCCTCATTTAAGATCTTACTAGCATAATAAATCACATGCAATCTTTTCTCTTTCCGTTGTCCTAAAACTGCACCTACTGCATAATCACTAGTATCACACATTAATTCAAAAGGTAAACTCCAATCCGGGGCAATTAAAACAGGTGCAGTGGTGAGTTTTTGCTTCAAGGTGTTAAAGGCTTCAAGACAAGCATCATTAAAGCAAAATTCAGTGTCTTTCTCCAGCAGTTGACTTAGTGGCTTTGAAATCTTGGAGAAATCCTTGATGAAACACCTGTAAAAACCTGCATGGCCTAAAAAACTGCGAACACCATTCACATTAATAGGAGGAGGTAATTTCTCAATTAATAATAATTTAGCTCTATCTACCTCAATTCCCATCTCAGAAATTTTGTGGCCTAGCACTATACCTTCCCTTACCATGAAATGACATTTTTCCCAGTTTAAAACCAAATTAGTCTCTTGACATCTTTTAAGCACTTTGGCTAAATTAGTTAAACATGAATTAAAGCAAGAGCCAAAAACAGAAAATTCATCCATAAATACCTCAAGCCCTCTTTCTACCATATCTGAGAAAATTGAAAGCATGCATCTCTGGAAAGTTGCAGGTGCATTACACAACCCAAATGGCATTCTTCTATAGGCAAACACCCCAAATGGACATGTAAAGGCGGTCTTCTCTTGGTCTTCCGGTGCCACTGGGATTTGGTTATACCCAGAGTAACCATCAAGGAAGCAATAGTAATCATGACCAGCAAGCCTCTCAAGCATTTGGTCCATGAAGGGAAGAGGAAAGTGGTCCTTTCGGGTTGCATCATTTAATCTCCTGTAATCAACACACATTCTCCAGCCTGTGATGGTCCTTGAGGGAATCAAGTCATTATTGTCATTTTGAATGACAGTCATACCTCCCTTCTTTGGAACGGTTTGGACTGGACTTACCCAAGGTGTGTCTGAAATTGGATATATCATACCTGCATCTAAAAGCTTGACAACCTCTTTTCTTACCACTTCTTTCATTACAGGGTTGAGCCTTCTTTGTGGCTGCCTCACAGGTTTAACATCATTTTCCATTAAAATTTTATGAGTACAAAAGGAGGGATTTATACCTTTAAGGTCAGAAATAGACCAGCCAATGGCTGTCTTGTGCTCCTTGAGTACTTTCAGCAATTTTTCTTCCTCAAAGCATTCCATCCCTTTGTTAATAATGACTGGATATGTTTCATTCTCACCTAGGAATACATACTTCAGATGTTCCAGCAATTCCTTCAATTCAACTTTAGGTGCACCGGTTGGAATATCATCTTCCTTCTGTTCTAGCTTTTCTAGCATTGGTTCTGCTGATTTTTCTGCAGCTGCTATGTTGGTTTCTACAGATAATACTACAGATGCACTTGTTATTTCCTCTGCTGCATAATTTCCTGCATCAGCAGATTTTTCTTCTGCACTGGTTGTTGCATAATCTGCTGTACTGCTAGCTGCAACTGATTCTTCTGCTGCATATTGTTTTGCATAATCCTTTGCTGCAGCAATTTCTGCTAAATCCTCATCTTCAGTTGCTTTTAAGCCTGCTGTAATACCTGCATAAATAACATTATCCAACACATCTAGCCTAAAACAATCTTGTTCATCAGCTGGATGTTTCATGGCATCAAATACATTAAATACAACAGATTCATCATTTAATCTCAGCTCAAGTTTTCCCTGCTCAACATCTATTAAGGCCCTAGCAGTGGCTAGGAAAGACCTTCCTAACAGTAGAGGGATTTCACTTTCCCCTTCCATGTCTAACTCAATAAAATCAGCAGGGAATATAAATTTATCTACCTTCACTAACACATCTTCAATTACCCCAGATGGTTTCCTCAAAGATCTATCTGCTAATTGCAAGGAGACTCTAGTTGGTTTAAGTTCAGATATGCCTAGGGACTTACATATTGATAATGGCATGAGATTTATACTAGCCCCTAAATCACACAGTGCTCTCCCTACATTAATGTTTCCTATGGCTATAGGGATGTTAAAACTTCTAGGATCTTTTAATTTAGGAGGAAGTTTCCTCTGGATGATTGCACTGCACTCCTCAGTGAGTGCTATGGTTTCACAATCTTGCAGCTTATGTTTCTTAGATAGAAGTTCTTTCATGAATTTTGCATAATTGGGCATATTAGCTAATGCCTCAGCAAATGGTATATTAATGTGTAACTTCTTAAACATTTCTAAGAACCTGGCAAATTGCTACTTCTGCAATTGTTGCTTGGTCTGCACCGGATATGGAGGCTTTTCAAAGCGACAAAAGTCCCACTTCTTTGGTTGAGGTGCAGAATTCTGCTCTTCAAATTTTTCTGCAGCTTTTTCTTTTGAAGGTTCAGCTGCTGCAGAATTTTTCTCAGCTTCCTTTTCACTTACCTCAGGCCTTTCTGGTGTAGTTAATACCTTACCACTTCTGGTTGTGATGGCCTTGGCATATTCCCTTGGGTTTACAACTGTGTCACTTGGAAATTGGCCTTGTGGTCTCTCAGCCAACTATTTTGCAAGTTGACCAATCTGGTTTTCCAAGTTTCTAATGGAAGCATCTTGGTTAGTCCTGTGAGCTCTTGTTTCAGATATAAACTCTGCTGTTGTTTTTGACAGCTGCATCACAACCTTTTCAAGCTCGGAAGGTTCCTTGTTGGGAATAGGAGGGGGTTGCAAATAGTTGTTGGACTTGTAATCCAGACCACCTCCTTGGAATCTCCTTTGGTAATTATTTCCAGCAAAAAAATTGTTGTTCCTCTGATAGGGCTGCTGCTGGTATGATTGTTGCTGCCTTTGATCATTCCAAACTCCATTCACCTGCACAGGGTCAGCACCAACAAGAATCGGGCAAGCATTAGACTCGTGCTCACCTTGACAATACTCACAGACTATATGTGGTCGGCTAGCTGCTACTTGTGCTGCAGAAACTTGCAATCTATCAATCTTCTCAGTCAATTTGGCTAGTTGTTGTGCCAAAATCTTCTGCTCCGCAAGCATTACATCATTAGTGGACAACTGAATTGGTTCTCTCTTCGGCTGAATGGTAGTGCTTTCATTTTCATTTCGGGCCAAAGAGTTGATAAGCTCATATGTTTGAGCTGCTGTCTTAGACCTTATAGTTCCTCCTGCTGCTACATTAACAATCATACGAGTGTCAGGAGTCATACCATTAAAGAATATATGTACCTGCTTACCTACAGGCATATCATACTGTGGACATCTCCTAATCAACTCTTGGAATCTATTCCATGCAGCGCATAAGGATTCTCTTCCATTCTGAGTAAAATTGGTGATTTCATTCACCAACTGGTTATATTTGTCCATGGAAAAGTATTCAGCAAAAAATCTTGCGACTAAGTCTTCCCACGTTGAGATGCTATTTGATGTTTGTCGGTTCAGCCATCTCGATGTGTTTCCCTTAACAGCAAAAGGGAATAGGCTTAGTCTTACTGTATCATCGGAGACCCCTTGGTGTCTAATAGTATCATAGATTCTGAGAAATCTGTCAATGAAATCATGTGGGTCTTCAAAATCCTCTCCTCCAAACTGACTGCGTTCCACCAATGATATCAATGAAGGATTTATATCAAAATGATTTGCTTGTATTGATGGTCTCACAATGCTGGAGTTAGGTCTAGTGAACATTGGGGCCAGAATATCCCCCATTAGTTCAACTTCTGGTCTCGGCTGATTATTTCTTTCTTCAGCCATCTCTGCCTCTGACTCTAATTCAGGAATTGAATCAAAGTCAAAGTTTTCAACTTCTCTTCTTCTTTGTCTGGCTAGTCTCCTTCGGACGGTTCTTTCAATTTCAGGGTCGAACTGTAAATCCTCATAATTGATTAAACCTCGCATAAAACTCAGAGAAGCGATTAGTAACAAAAAGTTCAATCACAAAGATTAAAAATTACTGTAAAAATCCGTTTACCAATCCCCGGCAACGGCGCCAAAAACTTGTTGCGATATCCGCACACTACGGCAAGTGCACCGATCATTTTCAAGTAATAAAGATTAGGTAAGTGAGTATCGTTCTCCACAGGGATTGGGGTGATTTCACAGCAATACTAATGAATGTGATTGAAAGTAACAATAAGAAATTACGCAAAGAAATGTTGTTGATTGAATTGGTTGTTTGAATGCAAAGACAGAAATTAAAGAAATGCAGTAAATTGAGTTGAAATATTACCAATGGAAAATTAATTGTAGTCAGGCACAATCCCCTCTGATTCCTCCTCTTTCACTTGACTGGTTAGTTAATTTAACATGCACACATGATAAATCTCTCCTAAATTTGCAAACCCTAGATAACTAGCGATTCAGCCCTTTAATTTGATCGAGAACCCTAAACCCTTAGTGATTCTGTCAAACTAAGCATTTAGAGAATATATCATATGGGTTCCTGTTATGATTGTTCAGAGAATAAGCCTTTCCTTTATTAGTTAATCCCTAATTCCTTAGTGAATTAACCCTTTAACCTGAATCGAAAACCTAATTCCTTAGTGAAATCTATCAGTTTAAGCATTTAAAATATCATATTAGAAGTCTGCATTCACGCTTCCCTATTCCTAGGTGATGAACAAATGTTATTCTTAACAGGTCAGAAATTAGAACCCCAACGTTCCCATTGCGAATCCTAACTCTAAGTACTTAATTGAAGTGATCAATTCCAAATAAGAATATGAAAGAAGAACAGAAAAGAATATAACAATCAAAACATATGTATTTCAATACCAGTCAAATTACAGAGGAGTTCTCATCAGTTCATGGTCTTCCCACAATACAAGGTTTAGCCTGCCATAGGCCTCTAGAACATCAAAGCAGTAGAATAATTCATAGTTGTGCAGAAACCCTAGCCTTGATTCTTGAATTCCAGAGGTTTATATTGATAAAATATGATATGTAATGTCTGTGATGGATATGGATGGATACCTAGACTCAGTTCAGAGGCTTAATATTTATAGAATCATTTAATTATAGTAACAAAGCCTAATTCTGTGCAAAGATTCGAAACAAATAAGTTTAATTAAGGAAAGTAAATCTCTGTGGCGCTGATGGCGCGTCTTCCCGCGCTGATCGCGCGAGTCCCTCGAATGAACGGCGCTGATGGCGTGAACCCCCACGCTGATAGCGTGGAGTCCACGAGCTGGAAACTTGTTTCTGAGTATATGGCGCGGATCGCGCGGTAATTGGCGCTACTCGTGCGGTGGTTTCGAATAGATGGCGCTAGTAGCGTGGACTATGGCGCGGATAGCGTGGGTTGTTCGTGCTGAAGCCTGGATTTTTCCATGTTGGCGCGACTCGTACGGATGTTGGCGCGATCCGCGCGAGACCTAAAAACTTGTTTTCTTCTTTTTCTTTGCTTTGAACTCCTCTTTTGGCTTGAAAATGCTTAATTGGTAATGAATTGAATTAAAAATAATAAATTAATAAACTTAACTAATACTAGCCTATTTTCCTAATTATTTAACTAAATTATAACCTAAACTAGCCTAAAACTAAGATGTGTTTGCAACACATCAATGACCCCAATTTACTTGGGCGAGTAGAGGAACAGTAAAACTGTGGCTGTGGATGCCGTTGAAGACGGTGTGATGAAGAAGCTGGATGAACTGTGTGCTGTGATTATGATTTTATGTTGATCTGTATTTGTCTTTGTCTGTTTGTATATTATTTTGGAACAATATATTTTGGACTGTACATGGACTGTTTATATTACCCTATGTTTGGACTGTATAATGAACTCACAAACATGGTAGGTTAAATCGCTCGCTTAGAATATTAATTTTACGTAAACGAATGACTTAAGCGAAAAAAAATTTACTCATAAAATAATAAAGCATAAATTAAAAATAATAAATAATAAGCAAAGAAAATTTAGGCGTTACATAGAACATTAGCATGCGGCGTTACTGAGCAAGGAAATGTGTATGTGCGGTCAAGGTGAAGGAGGGACCTACAGGGGAGACATGTTGGTGGATGTTGCGATCTCGGCAAGTATACTGATCGTTCCAAGTAATAAAATGATAAGTAGAATACCGTTCCCACGAGGATTGATGCACCGAATTTTATCACAAGTATTATCTAGAAGTTGGATGAATAACGTTTGGTTGAGAGTATGTATTGTCTCCTGAAGTGAGGAATTTAATTGATAAGATTCAAAATACAATAAGAATGCAAGAACAAGGGTAATGGTTTTAGGAAAATATGAAAATGAATTGTGAGGGCACACTAACCTTTTGATCCCCACCTTCTTAACTTGGATTGATTACTACAGTCAATTATTCTAATTACTCAGATAATGCATCTTCTAATGAAAAGTAGTTAAATCCTAATTCCTTAGTGACTTTAACCCTTTAACCCACATAAAGATCCTAATTCCCTAGTAATCTCTCTTAGATTAAGCATTAAGTTCGATACACCGAATTATCTGCAATCATACATTTCTATTCCTAGATAATGTAAAGATTGTTACTCTACCATAATCAGAAATTAGAATCCCAATATTCCTATTGTGAACCCTAACACTCAGAACATTATCAGATTGATCAAGTCTAATAAAGATATATATATATATATATATATATATATATATATATATACACACCATTCAAAACAAGGTAAAGTAAAATAACTTGGCCTAAAAGAACAATAGAAACCAATCCAACAAAAAAGGGTTCACATTAGGTTTGTGACCCTAACTACAATAAAGAACTAGCCAGACCTATTCATGTCTGGCTTCAAAAGCACAAAATAAAGCATACTCAGATAAGGAACATAAAAGTGAAAGAAGAAAGAAGAATATCTCCAATCTTGGTCTTCAATCTCCTTGACCTAGCAAACCCATCTCTTCTCTTTGTTTCTGATATTTGGAAGTGCGCAGTCATCCTTATCAAGTTCATGACCTTCTATTTATATGCAGGGAGTGAATCTCCCAAAATGCCCTCAAAATCGTGTTCTATGAAATATAACAGCAGAAACCTTTGTCGCCCGCGCTACTCGCGCTGGTTGGCAGAAAGTTACACAATACAATTCTTTTCCTTGGCGCGGACGACGCCAGTTCTCGCGCTGATGGCGTCGCTTGGCAAAGAATTTTACACTGCAATTCTTTTCCTTGGCGCAGACGGCGCCATTACCACGCGATTAGCGCGGGTTAGCAGAGAGTTAGTCACATAATTGCTTCTTTGGCGCGGATAGCACCAGAATCGCGCGGTTAGCGCAGGATGTTTTGACTTGGCTTTTCTTGCTCTTGCTCTGTTCTCTTCTTTTCTTGCACTCTTCTGCTATGAAAATACAAAAAGTGAGTGAGAGTATAATTGAGAAGGAATCATCAATGTTTCCAACAATTATAGAAAATTATCACTCATTTGTGATTGATTCCTTGATTCTTTTAGCTTGGAAAGCATTATATGCTAAATGCATATTGTTGACGACATTGACGACGATTGTATCATTTTGTTGACTATAAACTGATGTTTTTCAATGATTTATATATGAATATTATAATCACATGCGCCTAATTTTAATATGACTATTATAATTGTAGTGTAATTTATAATTTAATATGAAAAAAATTGTCATAATTACGCATATGTCATGTACAAACATATTAACATTGACCAAAATGGTCAATCATCTTCTAAATCAACATGTTGTGTGCACAACCTCATCAAATTAGTATAAGCATGCATTCGACTAATATACGGAGTTGGCCACTGTTTTGCTTGATGGTTACCATGTCTTGACCATAACAAAGCAGTTGATGGCATAGGACATCCATCTCTCAATAAAACCTGTTACAATCAACAGTGGGCATATATTTATTAATAACACGAGTTTTATTTTTGGAAATAAAGTAAAATGGTCATTGTTATACCTGAACAAAATGATTGCCTTAGACATGACCAATACATATAATGTTGTGAACAACACAATCTCTAGGCGGTTGGCTTCTAAGAGGGAAACCGTTTGATAAGTGCCTTAATTCAGTCAAAATCATGTTTTAAATGCAGGCACTTATCATATGATTTTATGAGTTTTCATTACAAATTTACCCTAAACCGAGTTAAATTGCTTTAATCGGGTTCGTACTTTTAATCTGTTAAAATTCGGAAGATTTGTCCAATCACATTTCACATAATTTGCTAGATTTCGTAGATTCCGTGA
>PYAF01001354.1:22367-33324 GCA_007407185.1 Glycine tomentella | reverse complement strand
ACATCAAAATAAAATCAAAATAGAGCCTTCAAGCTCTCCATGCCGCTCCTCAGTCAAGCAGCCTAGTCTCAATTGGGCCTCCTGCCCTGAGACTGATCTTCTCTTCCAGACATATTACCTGAAATCATATAAGCCCCACACGGGGTGAGATAACATATCTCAGTAAGCTCAGGGTCCTTGGGAAATCATTCCCACCCTGACTCACAGATCCACAACATACATACAGATGACATAGAAAACATAGCCCACTGGCTTGGCCCTCTGGCCCTCATCATATCAGATTCATAATCACAATCATAACCTCAATACATGACAGGTGGCAGAGCTCCTCAATGCCTGGCGGAGCTCCTCAACGTCCTGACGGAGCTCCTCAACGTCAGTACCTGTCATGCTGTGGCAGAGCTCCTCAATGCCATGGGCGGAGCTCCTCAATGCCCAGAATACACGGCGGAGCTCCTCAACGCCGGTATTTATCTATTGGCCAACAAATATCTCAATCACAACATCCATATATCCAATGCAGATACATATAGATCAACATAAACAATGTCATAGCCAATGCATGCAGTATGAATCATGACCAACACTCCCCAGGAGTGTGGTGTGCAACCAAAACTGGAATTCATCCCCAGAGAACATTGAACTTACCTGGTAAGGGATTACTCTGAAGTTCCTTCCCAGGTCTGTGGCTCCCGCCACCAACAGTCTCAAAATCAATGCCTTAGTGGCGACTAAAAAGGCTTTAGGATAGCCTCCTCAAGCTCTGGTGTCCGTGCTGTGCCTCGATTCCTCGCCAAACCCAAGTCTCTGAGCTTTTCCTTGAGAATCCAATTCTCACTCACAAGGGGTTTCAAGAGCAAAGAATGAAGGATTTAAAGCTTTCTATGGTTCCTCACCAATCTAAAGGTCATCAGGAAGTGTTTAGGCTAGTAAATAGGGTCTAAGAAAGCTTGGAACTGCTCTAATGGATGTCCAGGGCGTAAGGAAGAAGAAGAAGAAGTTTTCTTCTTAAAAAAACGCGATCTGCCCATATATACTCAGCCTGCCCGAGGTCTGGCGCGATCCGCGCCACCTCCCGCACGATCCGCGCCACAAAGTCGGTGAACTCGCGCTATCAGCGCCATCCCCGCGCTAACTGCGTGAACCTTTCGAGACCTTTGGCGCTACCCGCGTCACCTCTGGCGCTGTCCGCGTGAAATTGCAGAGAAAATTGGTTTTCCAGGCCACTTCCCGCGCGAACCGCGCGGTCTCTGGTGCGACCCGCGCCGGCTGGAAAACCTCTGGCACCACATTGAAGCCCCTAGCGTCAGCTTCCAGTGGGTATGGCGCCATCCGCGCGGCACCCTCCACAGGGTTTTCTCAGGTGAATCCCCGAGTGAATGTGGCAAACTTGACCAGAGTGAATCTTTCAAAGAACAGATTGAATGGTAGTATTGCTGCATTGTGTAGCTCTCAATCATTTCTTTCTTTCGATGTTACCGACAATGAGTTTGAGGTGAAATTCCTTCCCAAATGGGGAACTCACTCTCCCTTCAGAGGCTGAGATTGGGTAACAATAAATTCTCTGGTGAAATTCCAAGTACATTGGCAAAAATCCGTGAGCTGTCATTGTTGGACCTCTCAGGAAATTCACTCACTGAACCAATACCAGCTGAGCTTTCTTTTTGCAACAAATTGGCATATATTGATTTAAACAGTAATCTTCTTTAGGACTTAGTTTTTCATGCTCTGACCAATGAGGGTCCTTACAATGAGGAATCAGTAGAGTTTTAAACCTTAGAATTTCATGATTTAGGACTTAGTTTTTCATGCTTTGCATGTTTATCTTAGTTTTCCATGTACTATGTTTTTCGGTTTCTATTTTAAGCCTTTTAATGTACTCCTCATCTTTTATTAATGAAAATTATGCTTTTTGGTCATCATTTATCCGCTGTGCATTACATTTTTGACTTTAAAAAGTCAAATAGGGGGAGATTAGTTGAAAATCAAATGAAAATGAGAGTGCTTTGCATCATACTCTGTTCACCCCTGTTTTTCGTGCCATTTTTAAGCTAAAATTTTAGTTGCATGAATTGGGAAATTTAGGGGGAATTAAGGCTTGAAACTGATTGCTTTTGACAAATATATGTTAGGAATGAATGATATGTCAAGCATAGATGCATTTAACACTTGTTCTTGGAAAGAATTTGCAAATTTTCAGGTGTTAGGCAAAGTGCAGAAATGGTATGAAGCTTTTCCATTCAATCACAAAGACCCATTGTTTTTCAATTTGAAATTTGGCATGTTTAAAGCCAAAAAGGGGGAGATTGTTGATTTGAGGGGGAGCTGCATGAAGATTACTTGAAGAATCAAGCAACATGAAGACTTGGATGTTTTGGCTTCCAACATGGTTCAAGCTTTGAAGATAAAAGTTTGTGATTAAATGTAAAAGGTTGAAAGCATCATGATGATCCAAGCTATGCATGCATTCCATTCATGTCCAATTCAAGCATTGCATCATATAAACTTTAAGTAATCAATTTGGAACTTAAGAAAAAGCTAAGCATTTTGGAAAAATAGGCTAAGTCTGTTTTAATCGATTATAGCATTGAAAGAATCGATTATTTTGTTCATAAGCTTTCTGGAAAATTTTCAAGAACACTTTAATCGATTACCACATCGGATTAATCGATTACATGAATCTTAGCATACTTAGAAATTGGCCTTGTGGCTAGTTTAATCGATTACCATGATGTCGTAATCGATTACATGCTTGTTTGAAAAATACAGTCACTCTGCCTTAATCGATTACCACTACTTGTAATCGATTATTTAGCACATTTCATGTTTTGCACTCACACTGGTTTAAACGATTACCGTGGATTGTAATCGATTATTCTACACAAATCAGATTTATGCTTGCTCTGGCATAATTGATTACCATGGAATGTAATCGATTATTTCCCATAAGCAGGATTTTTGCTCAGTCTGGTTTAATCGATTTCGCGTCGGGCTAATCGATTATTTGACCCGTTAACTGAAATCCTGTGCATACCATGGTCGTTTTAATCGATTACAGGAGCGTGGGGAGCGCTTTTAATCGATTGATTCTGTTACAAATTTTACTATAAATTGAACCCTTGCCTCTTGTGATCAACAACTAATATGAGATTGAATAGAACTTAAAACTTTTCGAATTCTGAGGATTGTTAGAGCTTTCTAAGGATTCACCAAGGCATTCTTCTGGGTTCATTGATTCTTGCTTCAATTGATTCATTCATGGGTCACTAAGGTGTTAGTGAAGCAAGCTATTCTTTCACAAAGGCTTAGGAAAGTTGTTTTGCATAATTGATTTGCATTCAACCTGAGTTTTTCTTTCATATGTATTTCATTCTTGGATCATCAGGTGAATTCTTTCCTTAAGCTTTGTGGTTGTAAAAGTTTTATGTGAAATTCTTGTATTTGTGAATTTATTGTAAGTGAGTTTTCTTGCAAGTGGAGATAGTGTTTCTCTAAGTGGAGATAGGGTTTCTCCAAGGACAGCTGAGTAATGTTCTCAGTCTGGGTGTGGCTTCTAAGGATCTAATAGGGTTTTAGATCTCTGAACTTCTTCTAGGGTTGAGGAAGAGAAGCTTGTAATTGCTTGTAAGAAGAATATTTGCAATAGTGGAACTCTACTCTAGTGTTGAGTAGAAGAAACTGGATGTAGCCTCATAGGTTTTGAGGTGAACCAGTATAAATCTTGTGTCTTGATTTATATTCTGCTGTTTTGATTATTCTTGATGTGAATTCTGTTGTGTGTTTATTCTTGTGGCATAACAAGTCTTGGATTGATATTGGATAAAGGTTTTAAATTGGTTTTGTGATAAAGATCCAAAGGACAATAAAACTCTGATTTTGATTTTGGAAACTCTGATTTTCATCAAAGAAATTTTAATTTCCTAAGACTAACCAATTCACCCCCCTCTTGGTTAAGTGTGAAGTGTTCCTTATTTTCCACAAATTCAAATAAAATTCAACAGTTTAATAGTTTATGTACAAATAGTGTAAGCGAAAGTTCATTTGATTTTGTGCGATAACGAAACGTATGAATAGAAACCTAATGAATACGAAAACTACAGAAACAAATTAAATGAGTTTATTTTAATTCAGAAAAAATGTAGGATTGGATTTCGTCGTTCTTACCCTTTAGTATTCAATTAACTTTTATCATGCATAAATCATTTTCTATCGTTATTGTGGCACACCTTAAATTACCCAAATTGATTCCTCGCATTTTGAGAGTCCTAAGGATATTTACTAAATATTGATTCCTCGCATATTGAATAAATATCCCAGCATTAGAATCATATTCATGTGTTTAATGCAATCAAGACATTATGCTCTATTCCTAGCAACGTAACGTAATGAGTAAAATCATTCGGTTCAAACCCTAAGATTACTTTCCAGTCTCACTTAGAGTTAATTTCATGAAACTAGTGATCAAGTAGAATCAAGCATTAAGGACAGAATGAAATCACCAATAAGGAATAGAACGATTCATGCATAGATAAATATTAAAAGAAAGACATAGGGATAAGAAGAGTACATCCAATCCTTAGAGAAGCTTAGGCGGCCATGGAGAGAACTTCCTCAAGAGAAGAATTTGTGAAGCAAATCATCACCGAATCTTTTCGGCAGAGTCTTCGCTATAATCCTTACCTCTCTCACTCTCCTTAACAAACAAATAACAAGATTTAAGAAGCCTAAGGCTGAGAATCAAGCTTAAGCAACAAAAGAAGTGAAAAATGCATGGTCATCCCTCTAATTTTGTCCCCTATTTATAGTTTTCTACCTCCAACCATCTTCATTCGCCCAGACGAGTGATTTGTTCTTTGTTTGCTCGCCTGGGCAAGCTTATCTTTATCTTCTTGGAACTTGGTGCTTCCCTGGGCGAGCCAAATGCACTATAATTGGTCTCCTGGGTGAGTTAATTGCTTAGTGCTGAAGATTTCTTTGGGCTTGGATGAGATTTGGGCCTGTCTTGCTTGTTACACCTCCTATATTTACTTTTTAAACCTTTCTTGCTTGCTTTGCTTGTTCGGAAGTTTCAGAATTCCTCGAACCAATCAAAATGCAAAATAAGATTGGACAAATCTTCCCAAAATATGAAATAATATTCATCCAAGTACTAAATACAAACTAACTAGGTTTTAGGGGAAGTTCATAGATAATTTTAGTGAAAGCAAAGGGTAAAGGCCTTCATACTAGTCTTAATCATGAATGCATGATTATGAAAATGCACATGCTAATGAAGAATCATAAGGCATTTAACTTGAACCACTTAGACAAATTACAAATGCCTTCAAGTGATTGGGCATGTAAAAAGCTAAAACCAAAATCAAGTCTTCAACTTGGTTAAATCTCCTTGCAGCTTCCTTTAAACTCAACATCCATTTCAGCACATCTACAGAACATGGAGCTTCATATGAACACTTACATGCAACACATGGCTGATCAACAGGCTACCAACCATAGAGGCCAGATGCAGTTAAATGAAAGCTTCTACAACTATACCTTGCATCAGCATAGACAGGATCCGAACCCCTTCCCATGGCCCGCTCCCGATCAATTCCGAGCTCATGTTGCATGGCCTGGGGACAGGTCAATCTTTCCAGAGGAGGCAACAAGCCCTAGGGCTAATTAGGATCCTGTGGTAGATGAAGGCCCTGCAGTTAATCAGGAAGTTGCTGAGGGAGAAGAAGCAGCAGAGGATGATGACTTAGAGCAGGATTTGGCAGCATATCTCACTCATCTACATAATCTGTGACACTACTTTTAATTTCTTTATCACTTTCTTTACTGCTTTCCTGAATACTTTATTTATTTCTTTATCATTTCTTGAATACTTTAATTAGTTACTATATTATTGCTTTGCTATTACTACGTACTTAACTAGTTCATTTTCTAAGTTGTGCGGATCTTTTTTGGTATTGTGCACAGAAGGCTCCTTCTTTTTGGAATTTATACATACTTTTTGATGAATTTTTTTTGCTTATTAATATAGTTGTTTATAACATAACTCTTTTTGGGGCATAAATAAGAAAACTTTTCTTGAATATGTATCATGTTTTGAAAAGAATCAATAGATAAATATTTTGAAACTTACTTTTTGATTTGGATCAAAAAACAACAAAAAGAAATTTTTAGGAAACTTTGAGAAATGAAAAACAAATGAATGGTTTTCCAAAGATCAAATGAAGGCAGGATTCTTTTTACATGAAATTGATAAAAGACATCTTTTGGAAACATTGATTTGATTTAAACATGAAAACATAACTTAAGCCTCAGTGTGTGTGTGCAAGCACAAAAATTATATTGAGTGTCCTCACTAATAGGATCTATCGTTGATTTTGCATGAATTTCTAATTGTCATAACATATGCTTCATGGATATGATTTAGGCCTTTTTTCTTTTTGAACATCTTTTAAGCCACTGGCCAAAAAGCTATCCTAAAATATATATAATGATTTACCATTTGCAAGCCCTTTGAGCCAAACACTTTTTCAGTTGGGTAGCTTATGTGATGAAAAAGACTTTGTTTTAAATGTGGTTAGTCATGTTATTTCAAAAATTGAAAAAAGAAAGAAAGAAAAAGGAAACAAGATTCCTTATGTCCTAAATTTTAGTATTTTGTGAAAAAGGGAATAAAAGGAAGGTTTGAAAAATTTGGATATCTGGTTAGAAAAAAGAAAGAAGTAGGAAAAGTAATGACAACATGGTTTTGGTTATCCTTATTTGCTCTCCTATTCTCAAGGTACTTTTTGAATATCCAGAAAAATCAAGATTCCTTTCTAGCCATGCCCTACCACAAAAGCCCTAATGATCCATGATAAGTATGTAATTTGATTTGATGGGAAATGAACTGCAAAAGTAATCTATAACATATCAGTGTTGGAATTGAGTATAAAACACTTGCCTGGGAGAACTAGACACCTTTTGAGAGGTTTTCCTCTGTTTGAATCAATCAAGTGTTTCCTCTGATGTCCTTTAGAAATGAAATGTGAATTGACCTTAATCTCATTTGGTTTTATGAATTCCATCTTTTTTACTTTCAAATTCTCAAGGTTAACTATTTGAAAATTTTGTCCTGATCAATCTAAAAAGTCGATTCTTTACAAAATGTGATCTTATTAAAAGTAGTTTTTTTACTTTGCTTGAGGACAAGCAAGATTCTAGGTTGGGGGGAGTTGATAAGTGTCATATCTTAGTAAAATTTGGACTACAATGAAGGCACTTATCCTTTGCTTTCACTAAATTTATCTATGAACTTGGCCTAAAACTGAATGACTTTACTCATTACGTTATGTTGCTAGGAATAGGGCATAACGTTTTGATTGCATAAAGCACGCAATTATGATTTTAATGTTGGGATATTTATTCAATATGTGAGGGATCAATATTTAGTAAATATCCTTAGGATTCTCAAATGCGAGGAATCGATTTGGGATAATTTAAGGTGTGCATCAATAAGGATAGAAAATGATTTATGCATGGTAAAGTTAAATTGAATACTAAGGGTAAGAATGACGAAATCCAATCCTATACTTTTCCTTAATTAAACTAAACTCATTTTATTTGTTTCTGTAGTTTCCGTATCCGTTAGATTTTTATTCTCTTTATTCGTACGTTTTGAAATGAACCTTCGCTTATACTCTTCGTACATAAGCTACTAAATTGTTGAATTTTATTTGAAATAACTAAAGTAAACTCAAGTCCTTGTGGAGACAAACTTTTATAAATTTTGTAACTTACAATGACAAATTGGTACGCTTGCCAAAAGTCTAACAATCTTTTGTTTTGAAAATAAGCACACACAGGTACAAACACACAATCAATCATAAGTACATTGCATCCCATTAGTTTAAATGATGCATGTTCCTATCAAATTCTCATCACATGGTACCATAATCAAGATAGCCCCAATCACTGGTCCAGAACTTGCACGATCAGTCAAGGTGTCACAGTGGTGCACAGGAAAGTCATTGTCTGAACGCTCATACTCAGTTCCTCTAACTATCTGACACACCTCCTCTTGAGGTAAATCACACGGACTAGCCCCCTCCAGGCATATGCATATGAAACATGCATGAATGATTCTCTTTTTATCTCATATTTACTCTTCAGTATGGATTTATATCTCAGATTCTCATATTCTTATACTTGGAATTTTCAACATCAATCTTCATAAAGTTCAACATAATAGACATGCTTCCATCATAATTTTAGCATGAAATTTGATAAACATACTCAAGAATTTATAGCACACTTTTTAACAATATATAAACTCATAAACTTCAATGAAACATTCCATTATGTTACTATAAACCAAATCAACCATTTCCTTAAATATAGTCATAATACATAAAGATTTAAGTTACTTAATCATTCACCCATTAGGCTCGATTCAAGTTATGTATTCCAACAATTATTCCTTAAGCTAATTTCAAGTCACTTATTCAAATAAGCATTCATTACACAAACTTTATCTCTTTGAAGCATTTCATCGAACACATGGTAGGCAAGGCTTAATTCTTTATGGAAACAAATGAGAATCTTAGCATAATTAATATCTAAACCATATTTATCATAAAGCTTCCCCATACCTTGCTTTCTTTAAAATTTTGGACAGCCTTGCTCCTAGTATCCCTAGCTCTTCACGTGGAATATTAAGTTGGTGGCCTTTGTTTTGTGTTAAGCAAAAGGTGACAAGGAAAGTGATGGAATGAAAATGATGTAGAGTGGAATATGTTGTTGGTCTTGCTTTTACTACAAATATCTTCTTAAGTTATCATAGCTTGGCTTTCCATTTGGTTCCTCCTTATTGGCTATTGAATTCTCACCTTACAAGTGTCCAAGTTCTTGAGAATTCTACACCCTCCTTTTCTTCTCTCAATTTGCACGTTCACTTCAAGCCTTGCAGGGAACTCCTCATTTGTTTTCTTTTCTCGCGTAGGATTCGCTAAGTTTTTAGTGAATTTATATGCTTTTCTTTATCCTTTAATTATTATATTATCTTAAAATAAAATTGTTTCTAGCTTTTAGTAGAATCTAATTTACATTTTCCTACCTAAAAATAATATATTTCTTGGTTAATCTTAATCCTTTTAAAATTTCTCACAAATCATACTTTTTAGGGTTTTATTTAAGCTTTTCCTACCAATTACATTTACCTTAATTCTAATTGGTCCATTTACTTTTGATTATTAAAATTACTTAATTGGTCCATCAAATGAGTCTATTCCTTCCATAATTAAGAGAAAATTCCATAGATTTCTTTTACCCTTTTCCGATGTTTTTCTTATGCTTGAGTGAAGCTAAATTAAGTTTCTTTCTATGTTACTTTCTAAAATTTATAGAAATTCTATTTTATAGTTTTCTGGCACAAACTATTTTGATATTCTGCTATCTAGGAGTGTTCTGTATTTTCCTTAGGTTCTTACAGAATTCCCAAGAATATCTGGCCATTTCTAAGCTAAAGGGTATTTTGGTAATTTTTAAAAATAGCCAAGGGTATTTTCGTCATTTTGACCTTAAAGGTAGTTTTGTAATTTTGATTTAAGAAAGGGTAATATAGTCATTTCTCTTTATACTATTTTTAGAAATTCCTAATTAATATGCATAAATTAAATGTATCATCCGTATCAAACTTTCATGCACAATAATTGAAATATGAGGTGTTACAATCTAAACTATTACCAACATAATAAACTCCCCTTACCTAACTAGAAGTTCTCCCTGTTATAGCCTCACGGTGTTGTTTCGAGATTCTTCAAAACATGTGTTTGTTCGAATACAAAGCTCTATGCACCAAATTGAAGACAATTTAGTATAGATTTCAAAGACAAGATCAATATTAACAGTTGGTCAAATACCCACTCAAATCAAAAATAGGCTAAATGGTGTTTTGAGAGTTCACATTAACAGACATCATTTTGAAATTTTGATCACACCAATGTGACTAGGGCTCAACAAGGATCACAGAAATGACATCAATTTCATAAAAAGAGACTTTTACAACATCCCATTTACAAAGGGTTTTTCAAAGGATATGGAAAACTCCCAACAATGGTATTCAAAACTTAACGAGACACTAAGAAAGGCTTAAACTGGTTAAGGGAAGACAAAGGAAGTCAAGATTACCTCAAGGAAACCAAGAAAGAAGGATTTCGAAGCTCTTTCCTGTACCGAAACTTTGAGAAAAGTTTCGAAGATTTCGCTCCGATTACTAGGTTCCTCTCTCATGGTTCTGTGGCAAGCTATGGTGGCCCGTGTGTGGTTAATGGTGGCCTTGGGTGGTGGAAATGGGTGGTTCTAGGGTTTTGGGCGAGTTTAGAGAGAGAAGGAGAGAGAAAATCGCGTAAAAACGCGTTTCTACGCTGCTGGTGCGTATTTATAACCCAACAGTCTCGCTTAGCGCACCCTGGCTCGCTTAGCACGCCTGCAGGTCTCGTTCAACACGTCCTTCCTTGCTCAGTGCAATTTCCTCCGTGTTTGGAAATATCTGGAATTGCGCTTAACGCGACTTGTCTTAATTAGCGCGACAACATGACTCACTCAGCGCGCTGGTCGCGCTTAGCGTGACATAAAAAGTTGTCATTGTGAAGATCCTGATGGTCAAAAGATGAAGGGATGTATTGGGAGGCTACTGTCAAAATTTGAGGACGATCCAACGGTTAACGAATACCGGATGATAGTGTTACCAAAACAGGTTATGGGTTGAACTATCACTGTCGCATCATGTAACGCCTCTCTTTACCCTCTCGTGCTTGGTTCATTTTAGATAAAATATTGTGTTCGCTTTGTATTGGAATCAAATTAGTTATAAATTTTTCACAAAAATTCTTTTTCTCTTTGCTTGCAAGTTTTGTGTAATTTATTTGTAACAAAAGCGACTTTCCCTCACCACGATTCATATAATTATAGTCCTTTAATACAA